>SKCR01037684.1:0-100158 GCA_019454045.1 Zanthoxylum bungeanum
TAAAGATGTAATGACCTTAGAATGACTAGTCATGATGCCGTTGTAAAAACGTCACAACTGACACTGAGAAACATCATGACGTTGTCATTCTCAGACAGTTCCTGGTCAATGTTTACACTACTTGGTTAGTATAGTAAACCCGTAGAGACCGGTACATGTCGTATACTAGAATATATGATTCCAATGGTTTCTCAATGAACCATAAGTCTTGGAGACTAGTATAGACTTGTGGGTGTTTATAGCGGATAAACACTGAACGACTCACCGAAGATTCTTAATGGATGGTACAAAAAGGAATCCAACGTCAATAAGAATCTTCTTGGGTTGAGTAGCACTTACGATTCTTTGACTTGAGATGCCATTGTGGGCACATGAGAAATCTTCTACACTTAGATGGCAGTCACGTCACTGATCTATTTAGATCAGACCTCCGCCTGTTCGTTGGGTGTAGATAGATCCTCAGGGTGTCCTATATGTATCAAGATAGGATCCGTCAGTTCTGTGTATCAGAGCATATGTAGTCCACATGATTAGCAATCAGATAAAAACCATGGGCCCGTGGTAAAGTTTAGAAGCTAGTTCTAAATATTCTTTTAGAGATTGCTAATGGAACAGTCGACTGGATAATCCCCATAGAGATTTGACGTTTACATCTATATCTCTAGGATATATCCGGATACTTGTGACAGAGGAATTATACATTTGCCGTGACCTCGACCTGTATGATTTAGCATGTTTATCCGTGATCGTCATAATTTACGGGTGGATAAACTATGGACACGAAATTGGATTTCGTGATGGATATGCCTGAATCTAGAGAGTCTCAGTAATGAAATATACTCGTAGAGCACTAGAGCAACATTAATAAATAATATTGATTATTTATAAAGTCGTTTAAAGGTTAAACGCAAAATACATGTGTAGGGACCCGATAGTCATTTCATTAATTTTTGTGTATTTGTATTTAATACTTGATTAATTCAAATACACATTAATTAATTGTCAAATTAAGATATTTGACTAATATCATAAATGAATATATGTATTTGATATTTAATGTAGATATTATACATATTTTAATATATTTATATTTATTTAATATTTAATTATTAAATGATAAATTAATTAAATATAAATATCTTAAAGTTTAGATATTTGTTTTAAATGGCTAAGTTTCCTTTGTTGACTTATTAAAAATATCTTAAAAGTGTTTTAGACTTTAAAGTGTTTTAAACAAGTTGATTAAATGAAATTCAAATGAAAGAAATTAATATTCTTGTATTTGTTAAAGCCAAATTCGGCCAAGGCATAATATGCACCAGTATATATTGTTGTGTTCATTTAGGGTTTGATATACCAAATTCACTTTATCAAAAACACCATTAAAACAAAACAAAGAAGGTAGAGAGAAAGAAAGGAAAAATCAAGAAAGCTTGGATTTAAGTAAATATTTCCAACTTGCTATTATGGAGAGAATTGTTCCTCTTGTTCTTGGCAACATCTTGTGATGTCCTTACGCTTCTATCTTTATTTTTTTGTGCTTTTGATGGATAAAGTTTGATGAAAGTGTAATGCATGTATGATGTTGGAAGTTTGTAACTAGTGTAGTTATAAGCATTCTTTCATGGTTTTAGAACTTTGTTGCTAATCTAGAGTTATTGACCCACTCTTAAATGACCTAGTTTGATCTATAGTTATTTCATTGTGTTGAGATTTTAATTGGATGGAAGAATGATGATTAAAGTAATTGATTTAACCAATTTGGTCTAATTTATCCAATTTGAAGAAATTGAAAAATTAGGGTTTAAGACCTCATCCAAATTTGGGGCTTTTCATTTATGTTGTGTATAAGGATGTGTATATGTGTTGGTTTCTAATATAGGTCCCAAGATCATGAAATCAAACATAAAATTCGCATGACTACATCAAGGAATAAATGCGGAACATATACTCACATTGATTAGTTTTGATGCACCAAAGAAGATCTTCCTTTTCTTCTTGTTGAGGTTCGGCCAAGGCTCTTCCAAGGCAGTAGAGTGGTCGGTTTGGGCTGTGAAGATCCTCCAAGAATCGGCCATGGTCATCACCATTGAAGCTCCAAGCTTCAAGCTTTTCCATGCTCACAAACTCACTTCCCTATCACATTGTATGTCTCCTAGTGTGTGCTAGCACTAAGATCTTGCAAAAAATCATTCCTTTCTTCCTCACTTTCACGTTTCTGAAACCAGAGAAAAATAATGAAGAAAAAAACCTCCAACGAGCCGAGAGAGAGATAAGAGCCATTTTTGGCTCCAAAAATGTCAAAACCCGTGAGCCAAGAGGGGAGAAGCAATATGCGATCTCAAGGAGGAGAGAGAGACTTAATGCCCTTTTGTATATCTTTATATTATTATTATTTACCAAGTAAATAAACCATAATAAAACTCATATACCACTTTTACTTTCTAAAAGCAAAGTCAAAAAGGTCAAAAGCAAAAGCAAAAGGTACAAGTCATATCAACTTTATTCCCATCACTTTTTTACTATTCCATCAAGTCACTTATTAAAGTGACAACATGTCATGTCACATCACATCACTCAAAGTGACAAGTGATTTGACAATTGATGCGACTAGTGATTTGACGCTTGATGTGACTTACGTGCCGGCTTGAATTCGAAATGCGAATGCGCTCGCAATCACTCTCGGGCTCGGGTTCGCCTAATTCCAAATTAATGAATTTTCTTGTCGCGTCGTAATTAAATGATTACGCCTAGCGAAATCATATTCACGTCGCTAACGAATTAATTCTAATTAATTCGTTTTGCCCGAATTAAATCCCAATTTTAATTCCGCGTCGAAATCCAATTTCGTAATAATATATCGAATTTATTATTTTATAGATTAATTCTAAATTAATCGTTCTCTTCTCTTTTATTAATATTTTATCCATAGATAAATATCTCCGTATTAATCCCATATTAATTTTCTCTCTCATCGAATTAATCCCAGATTAATTATGGTGCGAGTCATAAATCATCGGTGAATCTTTGGGAAGTGACCCATGAGATCCCGAATATGTTGGCAGTTAATACGGTCGTCGGACTATCCGAACACGTTAGCGTACTCGTACCACGTTTATACGATTAAAAGACAAGGTTGGCTTCTAGCAAAGCGCCATGCCTACCCAATTCTCCGGAAATATCCTTACAGGAATATATGATCTATATCAAAGGTAGTATTACCGAAGTATTGCGTATATCTGTCCAGTATCGGATGATCACGTGCTAGGCCTGGGGCTGGAATTGTGTCTGCCCCGTACGAAGCACATATCGGATGTCTGGTAACTAGTCTCTTATAATCGGATATACATGACCTAGTCATAATATCCCGATAGCTCGAGCATTTAAGAGAACGAGTTCCGTATCCTACATGACCATCATCTCCACTATGACTGGAGTGATACTTCTGTCTTGACATCACACCCAACACACTACGATTCTCAATATACCCCCAGAATTGGCGTACACAGAACCGGTTAAAGCCCTGGACGACCTCAACTAAAGTATATCGATTGTCGTAAGTATTAGCGGTGCAAGTCTCAGGTTAAAACCAAAAAACACCTACCCTGATTGCAGACGACTCCCATAGACACATAGTCATACTACCAATGGGATTCCGCGGGGGTCTATCCAGAGCGAAGCTGTTTCTTGTACCATCGGTGAAACACAACCTTCTATTACACTTGCATGAGTATCATATACCCAAATATATGAGAACTATACTGTTGTGCCCTCACAAACGCGCACAAGTGTAATACTAGTCTTTTACGTATTTATCGATGTCCAATCTCGATAATACTCTGACTAGGGATATTTAACGATTTATCCTTCGTGGACTGATATTGTCTCATATCATTCTCCGTCCAGGAACAAATCATAGCGACCTCTCATCATTTATATATCTAGGTGATCTAATCACAAATGATAAGAGTGCAATCTCCTTTATTACATAGTTAATTTGCACAACAACACCGTGATCTGTACAAATAGTGACGCTATGGGTCATAATTGTCCAACATATGATGCATATAAAGTTTCATGTTGATTGGATTACATCTTGATGTGTTTTGAAGCATGGAATTGCAAAATGCACACCCCCCCCCCCGCTTAATGGTGCTCTCGGCCAAACTAAGTGTTTTGGGTTTTTGTTGCATTTGGTGTTTTGACATTTGGGATATGTTAAGTTCATCTTAGAAATGATTTAGAATCATCCAAAATTGATTTGATCAATTTCGGACTAAAATGAACCAAAACCAAGTGTAAGGGCAATTCGGTAAATTCACTTAAATATGATTTATTGAATTTTTTATTTCATATTTGATTATTGGATAATTAAATAAATATTTTTATTTAATTAATTCGAGAAAAGTTTTGAAATCGGAAAATTTGATTTTCCATCCACCGTTTTCGTTGCGTTACCGTTTACCGGATTTAGCCCCTATAACCCCTACAAAATGGTATCAGAGCGAGTCTGATTCTAGGCCTCCAAAAATGATTAGCTTTAATTAAATCAATGTTTAATCATATTTTCAAGACTTTATACATGCTTATTTTGATCTAATCGGTTAGATTTAGGGTGTATGACACTTAGCGGAAAATCCCTAATTAATAAGGTTTTAATATAATTATGTATTTGATGCATGTTATGTGGTCCGTCTTGTCAATATGGTTTATGAATACTTCTCCGTGACTACATTCGAGACCGTGCCTCTGCTATGAGGATGTAGCCGATAGAGATTTATTTATACCAGATGTATATCAGATACTAGATAAATTCAAGCGAAAGCGGAATTCTGAACGTGCCCTAGCTGTCAGATTACGTAAGCAACTTGAGTTTATCATTGACGAGTTTAACCTTGGTACGTCTCTTTGTGGGCCTGCCTTCGCAGCGACAACGAGAAACGACCAGGACCAGAAACCCAGGAGTCACTGTTGAGTGATTGACAAATGAGTTGTCTACCTGATGAATATACGTAGGCGAGACCGTGCCTCTCCTGTGAGCTGAAATATATTCACAGGATCCACTTTTCACTATTTGTATTTAAGTTAATTATTAAATCTTTGTATTCTGTTTGGGGATTACAGTACTGCATGATTTAGTGGGAGGGGCATTTTTAGATTAAAAATCCATGATCTAATTTATGCTTTTGATATTATATGAAACTGCTTTATTTCTGCTAATCGTTTTTCGTGATCTATATGATAGAGTTGCGATGGCGGGACAATCCACAAATCAGTTTGCGCGTATGCTTGATGCGAACAAACTTAAAGGCGCTGATAACTTCACTGATTGGGAATTGGATTTGAGGATTGTCCTCGATTCCGAGAAACTGAGATATGTTCTTGAGGGTCCACTGCCTCTTGCTGTGGCAGATGATGCTACTCCGGAAGAACGTGAAGTCTTCCAAATTTGGAAGGATGATGACTTAAGAGTTAAGTCATACATCTTAAGTTCACTTTCACTGGGACTCAAGAAACAGTATTATGGCACGTCAGATACCTATACTATCATGACTCGCTTGAGATAGTCATTTGAGAACCAAGAACAAGTGATTGTTCACAAGGTCGCAATGGAACTGTTCCATGCGCGATTAGATGAGGGGCAAGCAGTTAGCCCATATGTTCTTCAGATGATTGATTTTATTGATCAACTGAGACAAATGATCTCATTCTAAATGAAATTCTCTGTAGGAGTGTCATCCTGGTTTGCTCCCAGCTTCTTATCGCCAGTTTGTGATGTATTTCAACATGAACAGGACTATCTGTACCTATCAAGAGCTGCATAGGATGTTGCTCACTGCGGAGGAGGACCTTAAGAAGGGAATACCGACTCGCCCTCCAAGACCTACTTCTCTCTCTGCTTCTTCCCAGGCCTTGCCAAAAGGAAAGAAGAAGAAAGGGAAGAAGAAGAAGGGTTTGGGTCCTCAACCGCAAGCGAAGATAGCAAAGCCCAAGAGGGCTTCTGAGGAAAAATGCCATCACTGCAGCAGAATGGGGCACTGGAAAAGGAACTGTCCTGATTACATCGCCCAGATTAGGAGGGAGAGAGCATCTACATCAGGTACATTTATTTTTCCAGTTATTGATATATCTTTGGCTTGTGAAGCCGTTACATCCAACTGGATTTTAGAATCTGCTTGCCCCATTCACATTTGCAATTCGTTCCAGGTGCTGAAGGAAAGTAGAAGGCTGAAGCCTGGAGAGATGCAGTTGCGATTCGGGAGTGGAGACTCACTGAATGCAGTTGTAGTGGGAGTATGCGAGATCTCATTACCGACAACTTTTTGTTAAATGAATGCCATTTTTGTACCTGGATGTGTAGATAATATTATATCACTTTTTTATATTGGATAGATAAGGCTTTTGTATTAATATTAAGAACTGTTCTTTGTATTTATATGATAAAATAATATTCAGATCCTTTGTTGTCCAAACCAGCATGGTCATTATACATTGCAAACTTCAAAATATTTTTAAGCTAGAATTAATAAACGTAGTTTACCTAAAGTTAATAATACTGAACTTTGGCATATGAAGCTAGGTCACATTGGCGTTAAATTACCCTACCCAATTGGTTAGGAATGGTTTGATACCAGATCTTACCATTGAATCCTATCCAACTTGTGAATCCTATATTCAGGGTAAGATGACCAAAGCCCCATTTTCTGGTTTTGGACACCGCGCCACTAACTTACTGGAACTCGTACATTCTGATGTATGTGGTCCACTAAGTCACTGCTCACAGTGGTTATTCGTACTTCGTTACCTTTACCGATGATCTGTCACGGTACGGTTATGTCTATTTGATGCGACATAAATCGGAAACTTTTGAAAAGTTCAAAGAGTTCCGAAATGAAGTAGAAAAATAAACTGGTCAATATATTAAATGCTTTCGATCTGATCGAGTCGGGGAATATATGAGTGGTGAGTTCATGGATTATATGAAGGAGAATGAGATTCTCGCTCAATATACTCCTCCAGGTACTCCACGGCACAATGGAGTGTCTGAGAGGAGAAATCAGACTTTATTGGATATGGTCCGATCAATGTTGAGTTTCACAGATTTGCCCTATTATTTATGGGGCTACTCTCTCTTAACAGCTGCATATCTTTTAAACAAGATTCCTTCAAAAGTTGTTCCTACGACTCCATATCAGATATGGTTCGGTAGGAGACCAAATCTTAATTGTATTAAGGTTTGGGGTTGTCCTGCCTATGTCAGGGTGACTCAGTAAGATAAGCTTTCGCCTCGAGGGAAAAAGTTTAGGTTTGTTGGATATCCTTCGAATACGAGGGGATATATGTTCTATGATACCGAGCATCGAAATGTATTCGTAGCTCACTTCGTAAAATTTCTAGAAGTAGAATTTTTTTCAGAAGGTGGTAATCATAGACAGGTTGAGCTTGATGAAATCCAACCTGAAAACAATGAACCAATTGAGGAACCTGAAGTTCAAGTAGATGAAGGACCTTCAACTCACACACTTCGTAGGTCGGAAAGGGTATCTAGACCTCCTGAACGCTTATATTTGATACAAGAAAAGAGTCTGGATGTTCTTTTAGTTGAAGAGACAGATCCTTTCACCTATAGAGAATCGATGTTGGACATCGACTCCGTGAAATGGTAATATGCCATGAAATCCGAGATAGACTCAATGCATGAGAATCAAGTTTGGGACTTGGTTCCACTTCCCGAAGGAATTGTTCCTATCTGTTGTAAATGGGTTTACAAAAGGAAGCGCGGGCCTGACGGTAAGGTTGAAACTTACAAGGCCCGACTGGTAGCAAAAGGTTACACGCAGCGACCTGGCGTCCACTACGATGAAACTTTTTCACCAGTAGCAATGTTCAAGTCTACTCGGATTTTGCTTTCTATAGCTGCATATCATGACTACGAGATTTGGCAAATGGATGTCAAAACGGCTTTTCTAAATGGATTTCTTGATGAAGAAATCTATATGGAACAACCGGAAGGTTTTGCGTCCAGCGAAAACTCGGGCATGGTATGTAAGCTTAAGAAGTCCATTTATGGACTTAAACAAGCTTCACGAAGTTGGAATCTTCGATTCGATGAGATTATTAGATCGTCTGGTTTTCTCAAGAATTCAGAAGAATCATGTGTGTATTAGAAGGCCAGTGGGAGCATGGTCGTATTTTTAGTCCTATATATTGATGACATCCAAATCATTGGGAATGATTTAGGAATGTTACAAAACATCAAAGCGTACCTCTGTAAGAATTTCTCCATGAAGGACCTGGGAGAAGCTTCCTATATTTTAGGGATAAAACTCTATAGAGATAGACAAAGGAGGCTGATTGGGTTATCTCAATCAACGTACATAGATAAGATATTGGAACGGTATAATTTTGGTAACTGTAAGACAGCAAACATACCGTTCAGACATGAGATTCATCTTTCAAAGAAGATGAGTCCACAAACAAAAGATGAGAAGGTTAGAATGTCTAACCAACCTTATGCTTCGTGTTTGGTAGCATAATATATGCCATGTTATATACGAGGCCTGATATCAGTTTCGTTGTTAGCGTAACTAGCAAATATCAGTCCAATCCAGGTAATGACCATTGGATGGCCATTAAACATCTCCTTAAGTATCTTAAAGGTACTAAGGATAAGTTAATAATTTATGGAGGAAACGAGCTGCAAGTTAACGGGTATACGGATTCCGATTTCTAATCGAATCCTGATGATAGAAAGTCTACATCTGGATTCATATTTACCCTTAACGGAGGTGCAGTTTGTTGGAAGAGTTCCAAACAGGGATCAACAGTAGATTCCACCACTGATGCGGAATATATTGTAGCTTCTGAAGCTGCAAACAAGTATCGAGAATGCGATTCCGTTATACTGTGATAATACTGGAGCCATTGCGCAAGCAAAGGAACCAAGGGCGCATCAGAAGTCGAAGCATGTGGAACGTAAGTACCATATCATTCGAGAGATTGTGTCACGAGGGGATATTATCGTGTGCAAGGTACCGAGTGAAGATATTATAGAAGACCCGCTGACGAAGGTCATACCTCTGAAGTTGTTTGATAAACACGTGGAGTCGATGGGTATTAGATACAATCGTTATTGGCACTAGAGCAAGTGGGAGATTTTGTTGGGGTTGGTGCTCAGAGCTCCAATTCCCGGTTGTATTTATTTATGAATACTTCTGTAAAACATTATTATTATGAATAATATATGCAGTTTCTATAATATAATGTATCTTTTAATATGGTAAAGACGTAATGACCTTAGAATGACTAGTCATGATGCCGTTGCAAAAATGTCGCAACTGACACTGAGAAGCATCATGACATTGTCATTCTCAGACAGTTCCTGGTCAAGGTTTACACTACTTGGTCAGTATAGTAAACCCGTAGAGGCCGGTACATGTCGTATACTGGAATATATGATTCCAATGGTTTCTCAATGAACTATAAGTCTTGGAGACTAGTATAGACGTGTGGGTGTTTATAACAGATAAACACTGAATGACTCACCGAAGATTCTTAATGGATGGTACACCAACGTCAATAAGAATCTTCTCGGGTTGAGTAGCACTTGTGATTCTTTGACTTGAGATGCCATTGTGGGCATATGAGGCATCTTCTACACTTAGATGGTAGTCACATCACCGATCTATTTAGATCAGACCTCCGCCTATTCGTTGGGTGTAGATAGATCCTCAGTGTGTCCTATGTGTATGAAGATAGGATCTGTCAGTTCTGTGTATCAGAGCATAGGTAGTCCACATGATTAGCAATCAGATAAAAACCATGGGCCGTGGTAAAGTTTAGAAGCTAGTTCTAAACATTCTTTTAGAGATTTCTAATAGAACAATCGACTGGATAATCCCCATAGAGATTTGACATTTATATCTATATCTCTGGGATATATCTGGATACCTGTGGCTGAGGAATTATATATTTGCCGTGACCTCGACCTGTATGATTCAGCATGTTTATCCGTGATCGTCATAATTTACGGGTGGATAAAGTATGGACACGGAATTGGATTTCGTGACGGATATACCTGAATCTAGAGAGTCTCAATAATGAAATATACTCGTAGAGCACTAGAGCAACATTAATAAATAATATTGATTATTTATAAAGTCGTTTAAAGATTAAACGCAAAATACATGTGTAGGGACCCGATAATCATTTCCTTATTTTTTGTGTATTTGTATTTAATATTTGATTAATTCAAATACACATTAATTAATTGTCAAATTGAGATATTTGACTAATATCATAAATGAATATATGTATTTGATATTTAATGTAGATATTATACATATATTTAATATATTTGTATTTAATTAATTAATTAATTATTTAATTGTTAAATGATTAAATTAATTAAAATATAACTATCTTAAAATTTAGATATTTATTTTAAATGGCTAAGTTGCCTTTGTTGACTTAATTAAAAATATCTTTAAAGTGTTTTAGATATTTTAACAAGTTGATTAAATGAAATTCAAATGAAATGAAATTAATATTTCTTGTATTTGTTAAAGCCAAATTCGGCCAAGGCATAATATGCACAAGTATATATTGTTTTGTTCATTTAGGGTTTGATTTACCAAATTCACTTTATCAAAAACACCATTAAAATAAAACAAAGAAGGTAGAGAGAAAAGAAAGGAAAAATCAAAGAAAGCTTGGATTTAAGTAAGTATTTCCAACTTGCTATTAGAGAGAGAATTGTTCCTCTTGTTCTTGGCAACATCTTGTGATGTCCTTAAGTTTTTCTATTCTTTATTCTTTGTGCTTTTGATGGATAAAAGTTTGATGAAAGTGTAATGCATGTATGATGTTGGAAGTTTGTAACTAGTGTAGTTATAAGCATTCTTTTCATGGTTTTAGAACTTTGTTGCTAATCTAGAGTTATTGAACCACTTTTAAATGACCTAGATTTGATCTATAGTTATTTCATTGTGTTGAGAATTTAATTGGATGTAAGAATGATGATTAAAGTAATTGATTTAACCAATTTGGTCTAATTTATCCAATTTGAAGAAATTGAAAAATTAGGGTTTAATACCTCATCCAAATTTGGGGCTTTTCATTATGTTGTGTATAAGGATGTGTATATGATGCATATAAAGTTTCATGTTGATTGGATTACATCTTGATGTGTTTTGAAGCATGAAATTGCAAAATGCACAACCCCCCCTTAATGGTGCTCTCGGCCAAACTAAGTTTTTTGGGTTTTTGTTGAATTTGGTGTTTTGACATTTGGGATATGTTAAGTTCATCTTAGAAATAATTTAGAATCGTCCAAAATTGATTTGATCAATTTCGGATTAAAATGAACCAAATACCAAGTGTAAGGGCAATTCGGTAAATTGACTTAAATATGATTTATTGAATTTTTTATTTCATAATTTGATTATTGGATAATTAAATAAATACTTTTATTTAATTAATTCGAGAAAAAGTTTTGAAATCGGAAAATTTGATTTTCCACCGTTTCCGTTGTGTTACCGGATTTAGCCCCTATAACCCCTACAACGTACGTGTTCGGATAGTCCGACGACTGGATTTACTGCCAACATATCCAGGGATCTCTTGGGTCGCTTCTCGAAGATTCACCGATGATGTATGATTCGAACTTAATTAATCTGGGATTAATTGCGGAGAGATTTTATATCTGGGATAAAATACTATTTGAAGAGAGAGAAAGATTAATTTGGAATTAATCGATAAAATAATATATTTGATATATTGAACGAAATTAGATTTCGACGCGGAATTAAATTAGATTTTAATTCGGGCAAACGAGTTAATTTAGAATTAATTCGTTAGCGACGTGAATAGTAATTTTACTATGCATAATTATTTAATTAAATTCGATTTAATTACGTCGCGACGAAAGTTCATTAATTCAGAATTAGCGAACTCGAGCCCGAGAGTGTTTACGGGCCCGCTCGCATTTGGAATTGAGTGGGGCCCACATGTCACATCACATGTCACTTCACTTGTCACCTTAAATTGCTTTTGGTTGATGGATTTAGGTGGAGTTGATAGAGACTTTTCAAACACTCCAAACTTGATGGCTTTGTTGACATATACCAAATATGGTATATCATTATTTTAATTTTGAAATTGAAATAGATATCAACAAAAAAATCATTCTCTCTCATTCCATTGCCATTCACGGTTTTAACAACAAAATAGACTCTCCATACTTTTCTTTCTTTGGCCGAATACTAGAGAAGGAGAAGAAGAAAATTAGTTTCAAATTTTCTAAGGCTAGCATCTCAAGGAATCATTCAAGGTGTTAGGGAAACAAATTCAAGAGCTTGGAATCCACAAAAGCTTGGAGCTTGATCATCATTTTCCTTGGAGCACATTGGCCGAATACTAAGGGAAAATTTGGGCATTTGACGCATCCAAAAGCCGATCAATGTAAGTGTGTTTCTGCCACTCTTCTTTGATTGTTCATTCTCATTTCTATGCTTAATTTGATCTTGGGAGTAATCTAGAAACCCAACAATGGTATCGATGAGCCAATTTGAGCATGAAATGAATTAGTGTAAAATTTGGGTAAAATCATTTGAGCATGATTTGATAAAATTGATTGATTGAGTATGCTTGAATGATGATATATTGAAGTTGTATATGATCAATTTCATGAAATATTGATTGTATCAAATTTTTGCCCTTTACATGGCTTGCCGAATGTTAATATTACCCTAGGGTCATGGTATTTTTTGTTTCTTAGATCATTGGATGACTTGAAATGATTGGGAAATGTTGATTTAAAAATTCAATCGGATTGAAAACAAAATCGGACATGAAATACTCACCATTGCGGTGACCAATCTAGCATGTAATGACTTGATTTTTTTATTCAAAAATATTGGAGATAAGTTGAACACAAGAATACATAATTAATTAATTAAATTATATTTTGGAAATATTAATTTAGATAATTAATTGATGTATTACACTTTAGTTAATTGAATTATAAAATTTGGAATTATAAAATTTGATTAATTGGGCTTGAAATTGTTGTATTTGGGAATAATGGGCTTGGTTGGGCCAAGTTGGTTTAGGCCAATTGGATTAGATCCAATTGGGCCTAAATCATTCCATTAAGTCCAAATATAACAAATGGGCTTTAAAAGTTTAATTGGGCCTTATGGGCCGAAATTGGTTTCTTGGCAAATGAGGGTGATTCCTTTATTGGACTTGGTAATTGGGTTTGACCCATATTGACCAAAGCCCATGCCTTATGAAATCAATTGAAAGCCATCGGACTTTAATTAAACAAACATTGGATGTTAGTTGGGCTTTAAGTCCCGATAAGATTAGTTTTGGAATCTAAGTCGTTAAAACGCATTAAAAAGTGTAGTTATTTAATTTGGAATTAAATAAATGAATTAGTATTGAATACGAATTAAATTAGATTTAATGAGTAGTTCGATATAATTCAAGAATTCGTACTTTGAGTACTTATTCTCAAACGAGTTGGACTTGCGCAAAATCAAACGTTGTTTAAACATTGGATGATCACATAATTCAAAGATTAATTAATTGGATTAGATTGATTGAATTGCATGCTATGAATGAATACATGGATGTGTTGAATGAATAGCGTATATAGGATGGATATTAGAGGGAAATGGCGATTTTGGAAATTGTTGTAAATTTAGAATTTATTAAATTGGACCTGCGTGTCCAGCCTTATCTCTCATTATTTCTTTATATTATATTCTCACCTAATTCCCCTCAATGTAATTAGGTTTCTATTATTGTATTATGTAATTGGGTAGATGTAGAATAGTGCTAGCAGGGGAAAGGAAAGTGAGTGATTTGTTCTAGGAATAATTCATCAAATATCCATCCACATATCGTTATTAATTTACTTTTCACGCCTTATTATGCTTTTAGAATGCATGCTCAAGGGTGTATGATGAGACCTAACAAAGATAATTAATTGGTTACCAATTACGCGAAAAACCCTCAAAACATATTAAACGTTTTTCCTTGCGTTGAGTGATTCTTACTCAAGATCCAAAGTTGGCATTGGTTTGTTGGCCAAAGTCAAGACCTTTGTCAATTGCGGATGTGTTTGAATCATGAAGGCTTTGTTCCACATCGGTGTCTTGTCCAAGTTGTGATTTGTTGGCCAAAGTCAAGATCACTTCTTGTCCATCGACATTGATTACGCAGCTTTCCATGTCAATGGGTCCCGCTTAATTGGAATCATTAATCTTGTTGTGCCAAAGCCAAGGTTTAGTTGATTCAGAGGAAAAATGTTAGGAAAATATATTGGATATATTGGCATATATATTGTATATATATTTCGGACTTGGAGGTCCACCTATCGGATCTAGGAATTGGATGAGATACAATTGATCTTCGAGATCTACCTAGTTAAAAATCATACAGCTTGTTGGCCAAAGTCAAGGTTATGTGTTAGTTAATGGGATTCTAGCCCACTAGGAAACTGGGTTTCCCGAGTACTCGATAGAGGGTTAGAGGCTCGCCGAAAAATAGTGGGAGGCTAGTATTGAATTTACAATTTCGTTCAGATACTTAGCTTTACGCGCTTTCAAATTATTTCGTCAAAATTATTTTATTAGTTGGACTAATACAATGTTATTTTTCTTGTAACAGTTAGACTGTACCCATATATCGTTGATTAGATAGTTGGACTATCGTAATCAAGATGACGGGAAATGGCAGTGTCCGACACATTATCATGGGCGAAAATGTCTTCAAGGGCACAAACTTTTCCGATTGGGAAATGAATCTAAGGATAGTTCTTGGATCCGAGAGGCTGCTATATACTATAGAGACACCTCTTGGGCCTAAGCCAAAACCTGATCAGTTACTTGGGCTTGAGCTTTGGAAGACTCACAGCGATGACAACTCTACTGCTCAGTCTATTATGCTTGCTGCTATGACTCAGCATTTCTGTCGACAGAACAGGGACTTGGATCCCTATAACATGTTGGCGAGGTTGCATGATCTTCACCGATCTAACCGTAGATCGCAAAGGTATGAGTTACAGAAGAAGCTCTTCCATGCACGTATGTCAGAAGGCATGTATGTTGAGTCCCATGTGGCACAGATGATAGTTGACATAGATGAGCTGACTCAGATGGGGATAGTCTTTGAGGTTGAGACTTCCATATATTTGATCTTACAGTCTCTCCCCGACACTTGGAGAGGGTTTATTATCAATTATAACCTGATGAACCAAGATGATACTCTTGGAGAGTTGATGTCTATTATGAAGGAAGCTGAGAAGGAGTTTCTCAAGGGCAATAAGCGCGAGGCGCACTTTGCTTCAACATCTCAGTCTCATAAGGCTTGGCCTAAGGCGACTGGTGGTGTTAAGAAGAAGAAGCATAAGAGAAAGGGCAAGGCCAAATCGTCAAAGGCTTCTAGGAAGTCTAAGGACAAATCTCAGGATATTTGCCTCCAGTGCGGCAAGCGGGGTCACTGGAAGCGTGACTGCCGCGAGTACAAGGCGCTCCATAAGGAGATTAAAGCGGGCAAGGAACCGGCTTCAGGTATGTTTGTTATTGAAATAAACATGATTACTTCTAGTTTTAAAAATTAGATTTTTGATTCTGGTTGTGGTACTCACATATGTACTGATGTGCAGGATTTGCGGATTAGAAGGAGACTGGCCTCAGGGGAGATTGATCTACGCGTCGGAAATGGGGCACCAGTCGCCGTTTTGGCCGTTGGCACTTTTGTTTTAGAACTGCCCTCAGGGCATTTACTTGAACTATTTGACTATTATTATATACCTAGTTTGACTAGGAATATTATTTCTGTATCTATGTTAACCCAATGTGGGTATACTTCCGTATTCATGAACACTGGGTGTTTTGTGTATAAAAATGATGTAGAAATTTACACTACTATTGCAAATAATGGTCTTTATATTTTGAAAATAAATCAATCTCAAACATATAATATAACAAACAAAAGGCTTAAAATGAGTAATAAGATGAAACTTATATGTGGCACTATCGTCTGAGACACATAAACAAGACTCGCATATCCACACTTTCGAAGAGTGGGTACTTGGACGGATTTGATCCTAATTCATATGACGTATGTGAATCTTTCTTATTGGGCAAAATGCCTAAATCACCTTTTAGCGGTAAAGGTGAATGCGCCACCGAACTGTTAGCCCTCGTTCATAGTGACGTATGTGGGCCCATGTCTAGCCAGGCTAGAGGTGGATACGAATACTTCGTAATGCATCGCGTTATGGTTATGTGTATCTTATGAGACACAAGTCGGAGACTTTTGAGAAATTCAAAGAGTTTCGAACGAAGTTGAAAAACAGACCGGCAAGAGTATTAAGACATTACGGTCGGATCGTGGTGGCGAATACTTGAGCAATGAGTTTCTAGATTACTTGAAAGAATATGGTATTCTTTCATAGTAGACTCCTTCTGGAACACCGCAATTAAACGGTGTCCGAACAGAGAAACCGAACTTGTTGGACATGGTAAGGTCTATGATGAGTCGCACAGAGCTACCTATTTCCTTCTGGGGATATGCATTAAACAATGCAATTCTTATTTTGAATAAGGATTCGTCAAAGTCTGTTCAACAGACTCCGTATGAGATGTAGACAGGAAAGAAACCGGGTTTCTCATTCCATAAAGGTTTAATCATTAAACATCCCTAGTTATAGTATTATCGAGATTGGACATCGATAATGCGGAATAGACTAGTATTGCACTTGTGCGTGTTGTGATACTTTTGCAAGTGTGATAGAAGGTCGTGTTTTACCGATGGCATGGAAAATAGCTTTGCTCTAGATAGACCCCGCAGAATCCCATTGGTAGTGTGTATATGTATCTATGGGAGTCCGCTTCAGGGTAGGTGTATTTGGTCTTAACTTGAGACTTGCATCACTAGTACTTGCGACAATCGATACGCTTTGGTTTTGGTCGTCCGGGACTTTAACAGGTTCTGTGTACGCCTCTTCTGGGTTTATTGACAATCGTAGTGTATTGGATGTGATGTCAAGACGGAAGTATCACTTCAGACATATGGAGATGATGATCAAGCAGGGATTCAGAACTAGTTCTCTATTGTGTTGCAACCATCGGGATAATATGACCAGGTCAGGATTATCCGATTCAAAGAAACTAGTTGCTTGATATCCGACATGTGATTCATACGGGGCAGACACTATTCCAGCCCCAGGCCTTGCACGTGAACATCAGATAATGGATCACTATACACAATACTATTGTATACTACACCTGATAAAGATCGTATATTCCATTAAGAATATTTCTGGAGAATTAGGTAGGCATGGCGCTTTGCTAGAAGCCAACTTTGTCTTGTAAATCGGTAAAAACATAGTACGAGGTACGTATGTGTTCGGATAGTCCGACGACTGGATTTACTGCCAACATATCCAGGGATCTCTTGGGTCGCTTCCCGAAGATTCACCGATGACGTATGATTCGAACTTAATTAATCTGGGATTAATTGCGAAGAGATTTTATCTGGGATAAAATACTATCTGAAGAGAGAGAAAGATTAATTTGGAATTAATCGATAAAATAATATATTTGATATATTGAACGAAATTAAATTTCGACGCGGAATTAAAATTAGATTTTAATTCGGGCAAACGAGTTAATTTAGAATTAATTCGTTAGCGAAGTGAATAGTAATTTTGCTAGGCATAATTATTTAATTAAATTCGATTTAATTACATCGCGATGAAGTTCGTTAATTCGGAATTAGTAAACTCGAGCCCGAGAGTGTTTGCGGGCCCGTTCGCATTTAGGATCGAGTGGGGCCCACATGTCACATCACATGTCACTTCACTTGTCACCTTAAATTGTTTTTGGTTGATTGGTTTAGGTGGAGTTGGTAGAGACTTTTCAAACACTCCAAACTTGATGGATTTGTTGACATATACCAAATATGGTAAATCATTATTTTAATTTTGAAATTGAAATAGGTACCAACAAAAAAATCATTCTCTCTCATTCAATTGCCATTCACGGTTTTAACAACAAAATAGACTCTCCCTACTTTTCTTTCTTTGGCCGAATACTAGAGAATGAGAAGAAGAAAATTTGTTTCAAATTTTCTAAGCCTAGCACCTCAAGGAATCCTTCAAGGTGCTAGGGAAACAAATTCAAGAGCTTGGAATCCACAAAAGCTTGGAGCTTGATCATCATTTTCCTTGGATCACCTTGGCCGAATACTAAGGGAAAATTTAGGCATTTGACGCATCCAAAAGCCGATCAATGTAAGTGTATTTCCGCCACTCTTCTTTGATTATTCATTCTCATTTCTATGCTTAATTTGAACTTGGGGGCAATCTAGAAACCCAACAGGAATGAAGATATGTAGGGTGTTCTTGAGGTAGGTGAGAGGGTGCTCACGAGGACGGTGAATAAGCTATTGAAATTGAAGATGATTCTAGTCGAATGGAAAATGATGCTCATGTCTCTAAGGTTGATGATGCTGGGATGTTCCAGCCGACGGTGACCTAGACATTGACGTTCAAGTCGCCCCGACCGTAGATGATGGATCACATATCTGTGTTACTCAATTTATTTTGTATTTAGCTTTTTGTAGTCTGAAAATAAGCATTTATATTAATGATTGGATAATTTCCTTTTGGTCTATTCTCTTTTGTACGATTTCCTTTTGGTCTATTCATTTTGATGTCGTCTCGAGACCTTTAAATGAATGTTAAGTTTTAGTTGTTTCGACTTAATGTCGAATGAGGTAAATTGATTGAAGACTGATGTCATACCGTGTAGGCTGAAGGCCTACGCTCATAATCCCTATTTATTGGTCGGTGGTCTCTTGTTTGTGGGATCATTCTGGCTGTTGACTATGGAGCTCTCTCAATGAATTCACTGGGTCGCTTAGGGGGATTTGGAGCGTCTCTTTTTTATGGTTAGTGGAACTTTCTCTCTCAATGTTCCTATCTCTTCCCATCTAATCTCAATTTGGGCTCTTGCTAATGCTTGATCCGCGGTGTATCATCGGAATTTCGTTAGCTTTTTATAAAGCCTACTGTCTGTGTGTAGACCGTTCCTGAAGGCTTCAACAGTGGTCGGCTGTTGGAGATCTAGTATCGATATTCTCTCATTATTAAAATGAGTCATGTAGCTTCGTAGAGATTCTCCTAGCCATTGTTGGATCACATTGAGGTCTTCCGTCATCCTCTCAAGCTTATAGGAGCTTGCGAATTGCTCAACGAACTTGTCTTATGGTTCTTGATACGACCCAATGGATCGGTAAGAGAGGTTAATGAACCAAATGAGGGTTGGGCCTACTAATGTTTCTCCAAACCCTCTACAAATTCCAGCCTCCCATTGGTATGGAGCTAGGGCCAAGGACATCATATTGTACTTGTAATGGATAAAATGGTCGTCTGGGTCCATGGATCCATCATATAGCCTTATGTCTGGGGGGCTGAACTTCCGTGGGAGTTTTATAGAAGTGATGGTCTCTAGGAAAGGAATGTCTGAGATTGTCCCGATGTGACTTTTCCTCACTGGTAGCCTCACCCTAGATAGGCTGGAGAGAATTACTAAAAGAAAAAATAAATTAGTAAAAGATTATTATTTATATTTGATTTGGAAAGTTGTAAAAATTATAATTGAGATAAGCACTTCTACTATAAATAGATGTGCTCACCTCTCATTTTCTTCATGCTTATTTTATTTTCTCTCAAGAAGAATTTGAAAAAAGTGTCTTGTGTGTTTTATTTTTCTTGCAATTTTTTCTTTTAATAATAAAATTATGTAAGTTTTTATTCAAATCATGAGTAGTTAATTTCATTATGCTGGGGTAAATTGTGAAACTCTAAATATGAGAATATAAATTAATCTTAATTATATTATAATATATGAGTTGTAATATGAAGACTAATATTTAATTTAAATTTGGATTAATTATTGACAAACTTTATTACCTCATTTATGTCTGATTTTAGCATTTTGGACTTGTTATAGACATATGTTAGCACCTCATTTATTGCCGGTTTTATATGTTTTGACATAATTAATTCATGAAGTAAATTAATTGGATAATAAATATAATTTATATATTATAAAAAACAAGATTTCTCTATATTTGAAATATTAAAAGTGGATCATCTAGCCCCAATATTTAATTTATTATTGCATCCCAATTTAAAAATTGCTACTACTTAAATCAATTCACTTTTTTTTTACTCAAATTATTATTTTATTTTACTGAATCTATTCCCTGTGGATCGATCCTGGACTTACCAAGTTATTTTATTATTTTGACACTTTTATACTTGAGAGTAAAAAAATCACTTTGTGAGTGTGAAATTTTGGCGCCCTTATCGGGAAATATAATTTAGAATATAAAATAATTATTTAACATCCTTATATTTTTTCTTTTCTTTTCTTTTCATTTCATTATTATTATTATTTTTTTTTTTGTATTTTGTTTTACTTCTTTTTGTCATCTTTTTTCTTTCATCATTTGTTTATTATTTAAAAGTGGATCATCTAGCCTCAATTTTTTAATTTATTATTGTATCACAATTTAAAAATTGCTATTACTTAAATCAATTCACTTTCTTTTTATTCAAATTATTATTTTATTTTACTGAATCTATTCCCTGTGGATCGATCATGGACTTACCAGGTTATTTTATTATTTTGATACTCTTATACTTGGGAGTAAAAAAATCACTTTGTGAGTGTGTGAAATTTTGTCGTCGTTAACGGGGAATATAATTTAGTATATAAAATAATTATTTAACATCCTTACATTTTTTCTTTTCTTTTCTTTTCTTTTTAATTATTATTTTTTTTGTATTTTGTTTTACTTCTTTTTGTCATCTTTTTTCTTTCATTTGTTTATTATTTTTTCTTTCTATAAGTATTGTATTAGTAAATTTTACATATAGGTCGCATTCAGATTGCATTAAACATTGATCATGATCATTTAGCGGTATATTAATCAGAGAGTCTGCATCACCTTCATCGTCAAAAAAAATGGCCGAGAACCAAAATGAAAATCCACGCGCCCCCCAAATGAAAATCTAGTTGATCTGGTAGAATATGAATCTTAGCATGACAATCTTAATCATCCTATGACACTCAGACAATTCATGAATCCCACTAGGACAAGATCACCATCTTGCATTGCTTTTCCCCAGATACACTACTTTTCAATTTTAAACCAGGTATCATCCAACTTTTACCCACATTCCACGGTTTAGAATCAGAAAATCCTTATCAATATTTAAGGAAATTCGAAGAGGTATGTAATACTTGCACATATTAAAATTGCAGCATGAATATAATTCGACTTAAGTTTTTCCCCTTTTCTTTAAAGGATAAAGCTAAAATTTGGCTGCAGAACCTTAGATCAGGATCCATTAGAACATGAGATGATTTACAAGAGTAATTTCTTAGAAAATTCTTTCCCCATTGCATGACAAATTCTTTTAAAATGAGAAACTTTCACACAAGAGTCGAAGGAAACACTTTACCAATGTTGGGAGAGATTTAAAGAGTTGTTGAATGTTTGTCCACATCATAAATTTGAAACATGGAGGCTTGTTTCCTACTTTACATGGGTTTAACACCATAAGGTAGACAAGTAGTGGAAATGATGTTTAATGGTGAGTTTAGGGATAAAAATCCCGAAGATGAACTATAGATACTGTAGGACACAGAAATCAGCGATGCTGTTCCAGGCTCGTGGCCCGGTCGGGAGTACAGAATAGCCTGCAGGGGACTAAATCGGAGAATAATGGAGTCGCCACCCAGTGTAAACTGGGAAATGATTTAAGGCCGCACTCACCCCTCGCAAGGGAAGACCTTAAACTGTTGGGTTCAGAATGGTCACTTACTTATGTCAATTGTAATGAACGAATTCATGCAATAGTATAACCGAGTCTTGCGCAACATACATATATAAGAATAACCTATATCTAAGTTTGCATATATAGGAGTAAACGAAATAAAGGCAATTACGAAATCTTATGAACATATTAAATAGATAAATATGGAAATATAAATAAATAATAATTATAAAAGCATAAATATTAAAGAGAGATAATTAAGCATATGATGCAGAAGGGAATAATTAAAGAGACAAGTATGCATAAAACATGATAAAGGAATCTGTCCAGTGTGTGCGCGTTCATGTAGCGTTTGATAACGCATTCGAACAGGATCACAAAAATGAAATCTATAATCACATAAACACATGTATGAGTGTTTCCCCAAGCGGTAAATGGAGTTGTATCCCAAGTATAGACCACACTACCGTCCATTCGGATTCGACTACGGAATTACATTTGGGTTGCCAACTGATATACACGAGAAGCAACACTCAATCACTAACCCAATATCAACATACATGAAACATGATAATGCATATAGCCATAAATAACCGAAGAGAACAAAACGAATGCGGAATAATAAAACAATAATAAATGGAAATTAAATGCGAAATAATAAAAGAGTAATGATGTGAAATAAATGCGAAATAATAAATATGTGACCAAAGAACTTGGCCATTTTCAATATAGGACTTTGCATACCCGGTTGGACGTATTCCACGTCCAACCGAGCATGCCGTTTCCAGGACGACAAAATAAAATATAACAAATGGTGCCCTCAGGTCTTACCTTTTAAGTCCCTTCCCAGGAGCATGTTGGACGTCGTCGGAAGGGTTAATGTTTCTGCTGTTTTTCTGGTTCACTGTTTCCACTCGCTGTTTTCTCTGTTTCACTCGCTATTTTCTCTGTTTTCACGGTTCACTGGTTCGCTATTTAGAGACTCGGTTTGGGTTGTTCTAAGGGACTATTTTGGGGGCAGTTTGGAGGGTTATTCGGCCACTATTTAGGGGATTGTTTTGCTGGTTTGCTGTGTTTTATATTTTATTGATTTGGTTGACTTTGTTTTTATCATTGGCGTGGGCTGTGTCGGTCCAGCGAAGAAGATAAAGACTGCTTTAGGTTTTTTTTTGTGAGTGTCTAGAGAGAGGAAGGAAGAGCCATGATGAGTCATTTATGAAGCCGTGTGTGAGTTTTATTGTGAGTGCATGTTGAAATCGGTGGAGTCGTGCATGGTTCTGTTTTGTTTACGTGCATGGCTCGGTCAAGGCTGCTGTTTGAATAATGTTTAGTCGGTGGTGGGGTGACTTTGTGGCTATGTGTGTGTCGGTCAGAGGGTTGAGGGATCTATTGCTATTGTGTATGGCTTTGGTTTAGACGTGGTTTGTTCGGTCAGTGTGCATGTGAGAGAAGAAGGAGGTGCTAGGGTTTATTTATTTGGATCCAGAGCTGTCTTTGCTGCCTCTCCATGGCCAAGAGCGATGAAGATTTATTTATTTTTTTTGAGAGAGAGTCACGAAGAAGTGTGGCGTTTAGGGTTTGTGTGAAAGAAGATCAGGCCATGAGGGGTGTGTCTTTCTTATTGGCTGCGTGGTGTCTTTGTGTATGTCATGGTTTTAGAGAGAGTTAGGGTTTATTATTTTGTTACAGTCGTGTTACTGTCGTGTGTGGAGTGAGTGGGCCTGTGTTTAGGTTTTGTGAGGGAGGGTTGTTGTGGAGAGAGAGAGAAAGAGGAGAAGGTTACCGAGAGAGTTTTAGGTTTATTTGATGTGTTGGTGAAATTCCGTGGATAAGATGGAGGGGAAATTCCGTGTGGTTTTATGAGAGAGAGAGAGGCGTCAGCAGTGAGAGAGGTTTTCTGGGCTCTTATTTTTATTTTTATTTGTGCTGCCGTGAGTGAGCTCTAGCCTCTCAATGTTTGGTTTGTGTGTCTTTTTATAAGAGTGGGTTGGGGGTTTTCCTTGTATAAGTAGGGAAAAAGATTGTGCAATAATTGGGGAATATTTAATTAGTTTGTTATAAGGAACAGATTTGTTTAATTGGGGAGGTGATTTATTTAGTTTAGGAAAAGGATGAAGGAGATTTGATTTGATTTATTTAATTTAGGTATGTGATTTATTTAAATTATGAAGGTGATTTGTTTGGATTTTGTTAGATTTAATTTAATTCGTGACATGTGTTTTAAATATTTTAATTATTTTTAGATTGGGCTTGGGCGAAATGGGCTTTGGATGGGTGCGGGGTTTTGGGCCGAGGCTAATATTTTAAAATATAAATTAATAGAGTGAACCCGAGACTAAGCAAACGAATGAAATCTGGCAAGGTATTGATTTTTGAATTTTCCCTTCCGACGTCCGTTTCCAACGACTTCCGCAACTTAAAGGGTAGTGCCTCCATACGAAGCTCATCATCGAGCCCTATGTAAAAATGTAATACCTATAGTCACCCCCACTTTGATGGGACTTGTGCAGTGTGTGACAATGATAATCCTATCAAAGTTATGCATGCATTTTTATTTACCTAGATCGTCAGCTGCTACCTGACTTGCCGTTGCTTCGAATTGAGTTGATCTGGTGGTGAGGTGCTGCGACCTCTGAGGTTCATCCATGTAAGATGTTGTGATCTCTAGGATTCATTACCGAACTGAGCTGATGTGAGGTGGTTCATTCCCGAACCATTACTTGAGGTGGTCCATTCTCGAACCGTTACTGTGAGGTGGTCCATTCTCGAACCATTACTGAGTTGAGATGATGGTCTTGTTCCCGAATTGAATTGTGGGTCTTGTTCTCGAACTGAGTTGTGGATCTTGTTTCCGATTTGAGTTGTGGGTCTTGTTCCCGATTTTGTGGGTCTTGTTCCTGATTTGAGTTGTGGGTCTTGTTCCTGAATTTGTGGGTCTTGTTCCCGATTTTGTGGGTTTTATTCTCGATTTGAGCTGTAGGTCTTGTTCCTGATTTTGTGGGTCTTGTTCTCGATTTTGTGGGTCTTTTTCCCGATTTGAGTTTTGGGTCTTGTTCCTGATTTTATGGGACTTGTTCCCAATTTGAGTTGTGGGTCTTATTCCTGATTTTGAGCTGAGGGTCTTGTTCCCTGAATTAAGTGGAGGGTCTTGTTCCCTGAATTAAGTTGAATGTGATGGCGAGGTACTATGACCTCTAGGTCTTATTCCCGAACCACATGTGGGCTTTGTTCCCGAATTGAGCTGACTGTGGGCTTTGTTCCCGAGCTATGTAGAGAGTGGACTTTGTTCCCGAACTGTGTTGAATGTGATGGCGAGGTGCTTTTGTCTCCTGGGCTTTGTTCCCAAACTGTGCAGAGACTGGTCTTTGTTCCCGAATTGTGCAGAGAGTGGGCTTTGTTCCCTGGGCTTTGTTCCCGAACTTGTGCAAAGAGTGGGCTTTGTTCCCAAACTGTGTTGACTGTGGGCTTTATTCCCGAGCCGTAATGAATGTGGGCTTTATTCCCTGGGCTTTGTTCCCGATCTGTGCTGAGCCTTGGCTTTTTTCTCGTACTTGCGTTGATTGTGGGCTTTATTCCATGGGCTTTGTTCCCGAACTTCTGTTGATTGTGCGGGCTTTGTTCCCAAACTGAATTGATTATGGGCTTTATGTAACATCCCGCCTAGGCCAGGATGCTACCGACAGGAGACAGGAAAACCCATCTCCATAAGCCTTTGATTCTGACGAAATTTCGGTATGATGTATTCGTAACATCATGCAACCTGGCCTGTAGCCAGCATCCAAATACAACAAGAACATACATTATTGGCCTCAGGCCGGTAACTCAACATCAATGCATTTATCAACAAGGCCTCAGGCTGGACTCAATGAACAAAATCTAAACCATTTGGCCTCCGGCCAGAACTCAAAATGAAACTATGCTATTACATGATTTATACACATTAAATACAAATACAAATACAAATACAATGACAAGGGCCGTGAGGACCCATAACTCGACCCAGGACTCGACACTCTCTTGACTGTAATTGAGGCGATCCGCTATCTTCAAAGTCTTCACCGAACTACTACTACTAACCTGCAAAACTACAACTGAAAAGATGTGAGTCATATTGACTCAGTAAGTAATCATGCTAGAAACTATAAAGTCCGAATTAATATCTATTTCCTAACTATTTAACAAGCATAATACTTTAATTGATCATCAGGTGCTACTCTTATTTGCTACGTACTCTACCAAACATCTGGAATCTTTAGGTAATTACATATAAGCTTTTATGTCATGAATATGTAGGACTCAATCATGCTTTTGCTGCACTACTCTGATTCTTACTTACTTTTATACTCTTTACTAATCTGGTTCAGATAATTATTATAATTTTCTCTCCTTCATTAACTTGAAATATCATCAAATCGGACTATTAAAGCCTTAATCCATTCCATTACTCATGATTACATGCATATGATACCATTTCATCACGAACTATCATCATTTTGATGTGTTCTTTCTAAGTAAACATACCACTCATAATCATCATTAATATATATACCTTTAAATAAGATCATGTTATCAAGCATTAAAATCTTACAAAATGACACTTCTATATAAACATGCCACATACCAATATCAACCATATGTATCTTTTGATGAAATCATGTCATGCTTGTATGAACTGTTACTTTAAACTCTTTTCTGAAGAACTTACATGCGAAGAATACTAATGTCATAATGCATTCACATCAAATATATGCATCTCAAATGACTCACTAGAATGCATGATTTATATGCAGAAATTACAAATCATTCTTTACTTCAACTTGCTGTGCTTTTTAGAACATATTTTATAAAAATCATTTCTGCAGAACACTGGGTTGAAAACATTACTCGGAAATCGATTTCTGTATTAAAATTCTGAATTTCTTATAAAACCGATGCTTCGGAAAACTTTCTTTTCTAAAGAGCTCTTTTTGAAAGCTGTAACTGAAAACTGAAACTGTATTTGAAACTATAATCTGTATTTGAATTGAAAGTTGTATCTCTGAAAACTATTTCTGAAAACTTGATATCTCAAAACTTCTTCCTGAAAACTGGTATCTGAGTATCTGTAGAAAAACTGACGCATTGAGGCGTTACGTCCCGCCGTCCCCCCATACGCCCTAGAGTCAGATATGCAAACCCATGACATTGGGGCGTTACGTATCTTCATCCCCCAAAGCATGTCATTCCTGCCCTGAAACTTGTGGTCTTGGGGCGTTACGTCTCGCCGTCCCCCAAGCCAAAAACTGGAACTGGGGGTGCGGATCTATGCTACCACCCAAGTTCAAACTGGAGATCAGGTACACGATCCTATGCCGCCATCCTGTCTCATAAACTAGGATCTAGGGGCGTTACGTATCGCCGTCCCTCTAGTCCTCTACATGTGCACATGTCTCTGCCCGTCAATTTCATCTCTGTATCTCAAGTTACATACTGGGGTGAGGTTTTACCTCATGCCCCGAAAACCATAAAATCATTATCCATATCATGAAACTGTAAAACATATACTAAATCTTAAAACTGAAAGGAAACTTTTTTTGAAAACTATTTTATCTTTCAAAACGTTTGTAGCTTTTTTTGAAACATTTGAAAGCTTTGAAAACATCCTTATCTTTTGCTCAACCATTGAAAACTTTAGCACACACACACCCACACACATGCAGATGCTTTCTCGTAATGTCACATATGCAGATAAACACATTCAAGTATACTCACAGTTTATAATGTGCGAATTCTAGTCTTACATACTTTCTTCTCTAATGATCGTATAATCCATATATTCATACTATTATCAATATGCTTTGCTAACATTAACACATATATGATTTATCATACCCCTAGACTACCACAACGAACACCTATATATACTTTATACACATATACTCGATTATACTCATAAAACCATAATTCTAAATCATAGGCATATACTTATTTCATATGCAATTCTAACTCCATACATGTAATATCTTACATTCATACACCCAATCGATGCTCTTCTACTATCTCGGACTTCAAACGTAAACGAGTCTCAATTTCTTAATTCTTAAACTTATTTTCCATTTCCTAAATGTTAGTTTGTGCTCCGGGATCTCATGTCATAAACTTTTATATATCATCATGCCATGCATATGCTACTCATTCATGCTTTCTACCATCTTATATACATGTATGAGTACTCACTAGTTTTTATTTACTCATACATGCTAATATTCTTATACAATGCATAAAATACAGACTTTCATTCATATCAATAATTCATATATGTTTATCTCATTTATAACTTTAATCTCATTCACTAGGGTGTAGTTTTCTACAGCCCCCAAACCCAAGTCTTAATAAATATATTTCTTGAACAATTACTCATGTTTCAAGTATATGTTGATACCTTCCATTTTTATTCTTTCAATCTACTACTTTCTGATGTCTTATGCTTTAAATATTTATACGTAGTAACATTTCTGTCTAACATAAACATGACCTTATTCTTATGTTTTATCTATGTTTATATACTAGTTCATATTTACCTGTGTACATCTCTTTACTTCTACATGCTCATGTTTAACCTTTTTACTCATACACCTGCTTCTTTAATCTACATTCATCAATATATAAATAAATATATATGTTTCATGCGTATAACTGTTTTCAGCTTTATTATATTCTAATCTCGAACAACATTAAACTCCTTAAGTATTTGAGGCATAAGTTACTTATCTGGCTTCGCGGAAACTCTGAACCTGAACCCGATCTGTCAAAACAAATCACAATATATGTCAGAACCGCTATTTGCGGAACTTTCAACTTATCTATAATAACTAGGGGCTTCCTCAGAACACCCGAATCATCTCCGATACTTCGGTACAAACTTCATTACTCTAATACATATCTTTCTATACTATATCAACTAGTCGAATAGCCTAGAATCTCGTTTTACGCGTTTATGGCAAATCTTGCGGAAAAGTTTCCGTAAACGCTACGGAAGGGTCTCGAACCTCCGAACTACCCCGGAATTGCTCAATTACCCTCGCAATATCATATCTATACTATTTTCATGATTACGATCAACTACGCTCGGTCGCGCGAGAAACTCTGTTTTACCGGAAACTCGCTAATTCTACCGAATCGATCAAATCTCATCCGATTCTCCTCGGATTCTACCATATTTATCGTTTTAACAAATAATATTATATTTAATTCAAATCATGACAATTCGCTACACTACGGAACTACCGAAATTATCCGAAACTAAATCAACACACTTTAAAGCGTCAAATTATAAACGGAGAGTCGTACCAAAATTCCGGGGCCATATTCGGACTCTACTCGGCCATACGAATGCACTGGTGCGATCGGAATTCCGATCGGAGTTACTGTTCACATCGAATTACTATTCATCTGCTGCTTTCTTCCTCGTTTTGCGTGATTCCGGCCACTGTTTGGCAAAATAGACTCCGCACACTCGTAGTACTCGTCGAGAGCTTCAATTTGGTAGGTGGCACGGCTCGTGAAATAAACCGACGAGCCGGAAAATCGAAACCCATTTCGCGCCCCTTTTCTCTCTCTCTCTTTCTCACCATTCCCGGCATCTCCTGGCCCATCGCCGCCACCACCGGATGCGCGGTGGTCGGACGCACCCAACCGTGCCGGTGCACTGGCCGGCAGTGGTTGGCTGGCCGCAGGCGCACCAAACTCCTTCTTTCTCTCTCCGTCTGTTTCCTCTCTGTTTTTGCATTTTTGACTCTTTTTTTTTTCTAATTACTAATTATAATAATAATATTATAATAAAACAAATATCTTAATTTCGGAATTGACCAAAATGCCCCCACTAGGAAGAGGTTTTTCGGAAATCACCACTTTCGAAGCCCTTCTGATGCGATTCTCGAAATGTGTTCAACACGAAAGTTGTCCGTCTCGGAAAAAAGAGTCCAATGGTTCAAGACCCAACTCGATCGGAGTTCGTTTGCTAATTCTGTGGTCAAACCAGTAAACTTTATGCGTTTTACGAAAATCACGCATCTGACTTTTAATCTGAAGCGTTTTCCAATGCGACGAATATTCATAATATACTATTCCAACACATTTAACACCGCTTAAACTCTTATTCTCTGTTATCATCCTGTTCCCGGGACTATATCATCAATCCGAGAATCTTCTAGAACAGTTCTGAAAATCTGGGATGTTACACTTTATTCCCAAACTGTGTGTCTTGGCCGCTTTTCTTCAAAATCTGTGAACAAAACAAGACAAAGATTGTGTGCATGTGACGTGTATGCATGATGTATTTCCTATTCCGATGGGTTAGGTCTTCCCTGTGCTCTTTGGTGCCATTTGACCACAAATGTCTCTGGTCACCCCCTGGGCCTGCTTACAGTTTCTTTATGTCAATTCTCTTCTGGTGATTGCTCAGTTTCCTTTGGTCCTATGCCTCAATATCTCATTATGTCCCTGATTCGCGAGGTGGTAGACTGGTCACCCTCGGTCTTGGTTTAGCTTTCTGCTCTCCGCTGTTTGCACTAGGTCAAGGTATGCCACGTGATGTGGCATTCTATATTATCATACTATATTACAAGCTACAAAATAGTCCCAATAGTTATACATATCATTTTCCTCAAAGAATGCTCAGTAAGGAAACCAGAGAACCTTCAAAACACTCAATGCAACTCAAATCCAAGTCTTTGAATAATGATCTAAGCCAGACTCAAAGTGTGTGTGTGCAAAGGTTCTTTTACACCTTAATCCTTAAGTAATCCAACTCAATGATTTCGCTTCAAAAAATTGGGATTGATGGGTCAAACCAACCTAGATGTCTCAATTATGCCCTGCAGTTGCTTTTTTGTGCTCAATGTGGTATGGTTTTCTTTTTCTTTTGTCTCACTTTCTTTTTTTTTTTCAACACACCTACCCTTTAAGGTAGCATTTCTCCTCATGAGGGCCCTAATACTCACCCATTGGTAGCTTCACGCTTATCGGTTATAGGCGGTTTATTATTTTTTTGCTTAGAGACTTTTCTTTTATTTTCAACCATACCACACATCATAACACGAGCAAATCAGGATAGACATTTAGGCGAATAATCATTCACCGACATATAATTTCTTCAACTAGCCACTTTACTAGCTACTCAGGTTTTCACTGCTAAGAACCTATCATCAATTACTCAAATCATCAAATAAAAGTGTATCAAGAACTTCTAATTTCAAGGTTTCACCCCGAAGGAATCAATTTCATCATAGGACTTATGCCTAACTATTAAGGACTAAGAACAAACAAATTTTTTCTCTTTTTTTTTTATTTTTTTTCCTCCTTTTTTTTGAGGGCCCCCCAATGGTCTTTCTATTCTTTCCGTAAAGTTTTCTGTTCCTCGGTTTCCTTTTCCCCGATATCCATATTTGCTAAAACTCTGTTTGACAAATATTTCTTTCTTCTCTAACCCAATGATATCTATGATGGCGTTTAAGACACAGGGTTAACATGATGCGTGTATACATGAGATATAATATGCATGTGTTTATCAAAAGCACACAGGGGCACCTTCTATGAGATATAAATGGTTCATATGCAGGTTTATATGAGTATAGATAAAGGCTCCCGCCGGAGAAGGATTGCCCACAACTAGGTCTCCACACTCAAGGGTTCGAGCGACCAAGTGAGCGCACCTTTTTTGTACCCTAGTGTATGTGCCAACAAGTGATGGTACCATATAACGATCCGCCGCTTCGAGCGAAAATGACTTCATGATATATGAATAACTGTAAAATGGATTCCTCTATTGAAGATTCCCCAGAGGGAGGGTGGAGCAAACTCTCTTAAATACCCTTGCCTCTTAGGCTCTTATCGCCTTGGTGACAGGAATAAACAACAGATCATCCAAGTTAGTCCATTGCTTTAGATGATTATCTAGATAGCTTCACAGTTTTTCCTTTTAGCTATAAAAAGATAGTGAGTGAAGGAAGACACCAAATCATTGTCTAACTCCAATAATACCTTGGACAAGGTTCACTACAGTAAAAATCACAAATATTACAAGATATTATTTCGGGACCGATTCTCTATCCCTAGTGGATTTGCCAGACTGTAGGACACAGAAATTGACGACGCTGTTCCATGCTCGTGGCCTGGTCAGGAGTACGAAATAGCCTACGGGGGGACTAAATCGGAGAATAATGGAGTCACCACCCAGTGTGAACTGGGAAATGATATAAGACCGCACTCACCCCTCGCAAGGGAAGACCTTAAACCGTTGGGTTCGGAATGGTCCCTTACTTATTTTAATTGTAATGAACGAATTCATGCAATAGTATAATCGAGTCTTGCACAACGTACACATATAAGAATAACCTATATCTAAGTTTGCATACATAGGAGTAAACGAAATAAAGGCAAGTACGCAATCTTATGAACATATTAAATAGATAAATATGGAAATATAAATAAATAATAACTGTAAAAGCATAAATGTTATAGAGAGATAATTAAGCATATGATGTAGAATTAGGGGATTGTTTGGCTAGTTTGCTGTGTTATTTTTGTTAGGGTTTTGTATTTTGTTGATTTGGTTGACTTTGGTTTTTTCTTTGGCGTGGGTTGTGTCGGTCCAGCGAAGAAGATGAAGACTGCTTTAGGTTTTTGTTATTTTCGTGACTGTCTAGAGAGAGGAAGGAAGAGCCATGAGGAGTCCTTTGTGAAGCCGTGTGTGAGTTTTACTGTGAGTGCATGGTTAAATCAGTGGAGTCGTGCAGGGTTATGTTTGTTTATGTGCGTGGCCCGGTCAAGGCTACTATTTGAATAATGTTTAGTCGGTGGTAGGGTGACTTTGTGGGTATGTGTGTGTCAGTCAGAGGGGGTGTCTAGGTTTCATCTTGTCGTTGAGGGATCTATTACTATTGTGTATGGCTTTGGTTTGGACGTGGTTTGTTCGGTCAGTGTGCATGTGAGAGAAGAATGAGCTGCTAGGGTTTATTTGTTTGGATCCAGAGCTGTCTTTGCTGCCTCTCCATGGCCAAGGGGGATGAAGATTTATTTATTTTTTTTAGAGAGAGTCATGAAGGAGTGTGGCGTTTAGGGTTTGGTTGAACGTGTGTGTGAAAGAAGATCTGGCCGTGAGGGGTGTGTCTTTCTTAGTGGCTGCGTGGTGTCTTTGTCATGATGTCGTGGTTTTAGAGAGAGTTATGGTTTATTTTCTTTGTTCCAACCGTGTTACTGCCGTGTATGGAGTGAGCGGGCGTGTGTTTAGATTTTGTGAGGGAGGGTTGCCGTGTAGAGAGAGATAGAGGAGAAGTTAGCCGAGAGAGTTTTAGGTCTTATTTGATGTGTTGATGAAATTTCATGGATGAGATGGAGGGGAAGTGCCGTGTGGTTTTATGAGAGAGAGAGATGAGTCAACAGTGAGAGAGGTTTCTAGGGTTTTTTTTTTATTATTTTTGTTTGTGTTACCATGAGTGAGCTCTAGCCTCTCAAGGTTTGGTTTGTGTGTCTTTTTATAAGAGTGGGTTGGGGGTTTTCCTTGTATGAGTAGAGAAAATGATTGTGCAATAATTGGGGAATATTTAATTAGTTTATTATAAGGAAATGATTTGTTTAATTTAGGAATGTGATTTATTTAGTTTAGGAAAATGATGAAGGAGATTTGATTTGATTTATTTAATTGAGGCGTGTTATTATTTAAATTAGGAAGGTGATTTGTTTATATTTTGTTAGTTAGATTTAATTTAATTCGTGACATGTGTTTTAAATATTTTAATTTTTTTTGGATTAGGCTTGGGCGAAATGGGATTGGGATGAGTGCAGGGGTTTTGGGCCGAGGCTAATATTTAAAACAGAAATTAATCGGGTGAACCCGAGACTAAGGAAACGAATGAAATCTGACAAGGTATTGGTTTTTTGAATTTTCCCTTCCGACGTCCATTTTCCGCCACTTCCATAACTTAAAGGATGGTGCCTCCATACGAGGCTCATCATCGGGCCTTATGTAAAAATGCGATGCCTATAATTACCTAAAACATATAGCAGAGAATGCACAACAATGAGACACAGTTGGCACTTATGAGTTATCTATAAAACCACAATCATCTGATAGAGGTATGTTTAACTTTAGGGAAGACCATGACCTTATGCTAAATATGTTAGGGATATGCCTTATACCCAACTTGTAGATGGGCTATATGTACATGTATTTGTAATATTTTCATTAATTGATAAAATGGTAATCTTTATTATATGTGTCTTACATAACTTATATGAATCATCAACGCTGTAATAAAGCCCTTGGAGTAATAAGAGATGGCTTCCACGCCTTATGAGAATCATTACTCTTAAATGTTCTTAGTCATAGTTTTGTGAATAATCTGGGTGTTCACAAAGCGGAGAGACTAGCATGATGATATGATTCGCCTTTAAGTAGGGCAACCGATCTCATAGGATACTAGCGGAGATCCGTCCGCTTGGTGTATCATATGGATTAATGAGTTTCTCATGTCCATCGAAATGACCGCTGAAAGTTTTCATATGGAGTGTTTATCCCATGTGTCTGTGAGAACTGTCATGTATCGATTATATGACTAGTCTTTAGACTTGAGGTCTTTACAATCGTACATGTGGATCGAATAACTTTGACATTCTCCTTCCCTCGTTCAAAAGATCCGGTCATAAGGATATGATTGGGTCATTTGTTGAAACACATGAAATTTGTAAAGATATAACAGAGAATCGCCAGTCTCTCGGATAATATTTTCTTATAAGAGTAGTATTCCAGTTCGCGGGTTGATATGTGTGATCAGTGCTTGAGACTGTGGCCACAACGGAAGAATCATGTGAGATTCTTGGGTTAGTACGATTCATGACACTATCAACATCATACATTTGACCATATGGGTAGACATTTTCCCTACCATAGGTCAATAGATGAGGATACAGTGAGGCGAGAGACAGTATCATATGTAAATCGCATACAGAATAGGTATATATATTTTTCCTTCTCATTTGGGGGCCTTGGCATGTTGATAGATGTCAACCTTGGTCATTGAAATCGAACAACCATCTGCTCGGAGGATAATTTATGTTCGATTAAATTATCACGATTCATTCCATGTCCAACTTGAGAGGAACCCAAAAGGTCACACAACAACAAAGTCGAAATCAATGGTTAACAGTGCACAATATAAATAAAACAACAATATGATTGTTGTAGGAATTGTTCATAAATGGTTCAATGTATTTAATTATTGAACAGATCATTTATGAGGTTCCATAGTGGCTTAGGGATTGGTGAATGACGATAGGGGCACTTTGGAAATTGGAATAAAAAAAAATTACTATTCACATGAATAGTAAAGTGAATGGTAAATTTTTTTTTTGTTTATATCTTTTTTGTTTTGAATTCCTATTAGGCCTGAACTCTTATTAGGGTTTTATAATCTCATTAAACTACTAAATTAGATCCAATGTCTAAGATTAAATTAACCTTTATCCCACATGGATTCTTAATTAATTTTGTTGTCTTTGGAGCACTATATAAACTCAAAAAAATTCTTCATAATTTTTTTACACCAAAACCTTTCAAATCTTGGTTTATATAAGTGAGAAACTCTAAAGTTTAAGAGTAAGCCACTGATTTTGGATCTTTAAGTCTAATTGACTAGAGGAACCTCGAGTTAAAAGTTTTAAGGTATTTCCCTAGGCTAGCACCAAGGGCAAAATACCCGTGCAATAGAGGCGTAGTCTTGCCGTTGAGTTTTGGCTTTGGTGTGTGCATATTTGGAGGCCACACACTTGGGTGGCTCTTTGGATCGTGGAAGAGCTTGCTGAGTTTGAGAAAAGCTTTAGATTGGAGGGAGGTCTGGAGGAGTCTTCGGTTCAAGTAAGTATTTTTATTTCTTTATTTTAATTACAGTTCTTATGATAGTTAACATGTTTAGGTTTATGTTCTTTGCATGTTTTATGAGTTCATGCTTAGAATATATAGTAACATGCCTAGACTTGTAGAATAATCAAAACAAATGGGTCTTGGGCAAAGGGAAAGCGGCATAATAATTTTAATTTTCCAATGCGCACTCGCGATCAATTCCCAATAGTGGTATTAGCGCGCCGTTTTTGTTTTGTTTAGTTCTCTCTCATTTGAACTCGAAATTGGGTGTGTAAAAGCTCGTTGGAAAGCTAACACCCTGAACGTAATTTTAGGCATAAGTTTTGCATCATTTGGTTAAGATTTGGATTGTGAAATTGCATTTAAAGTTCACGCGTCTGCAGAAAAATATGAATAGTAAATTTATTTGAATAAAATAAAATGCAATATCATAATTAAATATTAATCAAAGTTATTTAATGCCTAAAATAATTACAACATATTAAAACTCATATTCTTAATGATTCTATGTATGATTAGAATTGGCATGATTATTTTAGGGTGCAAGCATCTAGAGACATTCTAAGAAATAGAGAGTATATTGCTTTCCTTAGCTAAGTAATTATTCCATGATGAACTTAGAGATTTATTACCTTTAAGGCTAATAAATATAAATCACTTGTTTATAATAAAAGACATTATAAAATATACAAGTGGGTTGTTGGACCAAGTGGTTAATAAAACTTTCCAAACTAATGTTAATTTAACCAAAGGTATTACTAGAGTTAGATAATGATTTGGTGTCTTCCTTCACTACTACCTTTTTATAGCCAAAAGGAAAAGCTGTGAAGACATCTAGATAATCATTACTCAAAGCTTACCTTAAAGCATATTTTAAGTTTTGGACTAATTTGGAGGATCTATTGTTTATTCCTGTCACCAAGGCAATAAGAGCCTAAGAGGTAAGGGTATTTAAGAGAGTTCGCTCCACCCTCCCTCTGGGAAATTTTCAATGGAGGAATCCATTTGACAGTTATTCACTTAAACTTGTTAAAATCCTCAATAATAATTTAAGTCTAAAATTTGCCTCCCATTGTAAAGTATAGAACCAAAGGGCTTAAACTATATTGGCAGGACTAGGCTTTACCAAACTGAACAATACCAATTTGTCCCTAAATCGTACTATTGACAATGGTTTGACTTTTCTGAGTCATAAGACGCAGCGACCCTTAGGCATGGTCTTATAACTTAGTGACAAAGATTGGGTATCCACAAGGACTAGCATAAGCTATGGCATGTTTGATTGCGCAACCCAATAATCAAGGAATTGTGATTTATATCATAAATTGGTTGGGAACCTACCTAATTATCGTATTTTATAATGACCGACCCTAGTCGGAGTTATGAAATGATGATAATGGGATCCTTGCCCACAAGAAATCCATTATATTGGGGTTGATGCGATTTCCTAAAAATATTAAAATAATTGAATGAGAGCAACTTCATAATATTAAAAGCCCATGTTTTATGAAACATTAATGAAAACATATTCCTAATTTTAACATTTTCTCTTAATATGTGGGTTTAAAATTTCACAAACATTCAAATGGCAAACAGAGTATCACTTCGTTCCATCCTTGATGAACATAAGCTCAAAGGGGACAACTACAATGACTGGTTTAGAAACCTTAAAATTGTCTTACGACAAGAAAATATTTTCTATGTTCTTGAAAGACCATTTTCCCCTGAACCCGCAGAAGATGCCGACCAAGATACATTTGATGATTGGAAGAAACACGTCGATGATGATGAGCAAGCAGTTTGCATAATGCTTGGTTCTATGTCAGAGAACTTCAAAAAGCTCACGAATATATGGATGCTCAAACCATCATCTTTCACTTGAAGGAGTTGTATGTAATTTTCGTTCATACCGTGAGATTCCAAGTGTCACGTGCCTTATTCCAAATAAGGTATAAGGACGGATCTGTTAGTGGACATGTGCTTAAGATGATTGGCCACATTGAAAAATTGGCCAACCTCGGGTTCATCATTGATCATGAGATAGGTCACGATCTAATTCTTCAATCCTTACCAAAAGAATTCTCTAACTTTATTATGTAGTTTCATCTGTCTAATAAAGAAGCTACTTTAGTAGAATTACATAATCTGATAAAGTAAGCAGAGAATGACTTGAAACCGGAGCTTAAAACCTCCGTCATGCTTACGGGTACGGACTTGAAGCCACGAGGCCCAAAGAGAAAATAAGGGCAAGGCCAAGGTTCCAGATCACCTAAAGCCCAATGGTATGGTGGAGAAGAAAAAGGGAAAGGGGAAATATTTCTTTTATGGAAAGAAGGGTCATTGGAAGAAAGACTGCAGATCCTTGAAAGCCAAGGAAGCTAGGGAAGCCCAAGAGGCCAAGAAGCCCAATGCTTTAGGTATGTTGTATATGATTGAACTATATTCTCAAAACTCTGAACCTTCTAGTTGGGTGCTTGACACCGGTTGTGGGACTCACTTTTGTAATAGTGTGTAGGCCTGAGAAACAGTAGGAGACTCCGTCATGGGGAGGTTGACTTACGCATGGGTAATAGAGTAAAACTGGCTGCATTTTGCGTGGGGACTTATTCATTAGTTTTGCCGAATGGTTTAGTTTTAGACTTAGAAGATTGTGTTTATGTACCTTCTCTAGTAAAGAACATCATTTCATTTTCTTCTTTATATAATAAAGGCTTTTCATGCCTAATAAGTTGTAATGAATGTTCTATTTATTTCAATGAAATAAAATATGAGATGGATTTTGAATAATGGTATCTATGTCTTACAAACTAACAAAGAATGTTCAACCTCTAATATATATAACGTTAACTCGAATAATCTCAATGAATCACTTCTAAGGCACAATCACTTAGGTCATATCAATGAAACAAGATTAACTAAGCTACATAAGGATGAGTATTTTAAACCCTTCAAATATAAACCTTATGGAACTTGTGAGTCTTGTTTACTTGGTAAAATGACTAAATTACCCTTCAAATGTAAAGGACAGCGTGCAACAGAGACATTAGAACTCATACACTCTGATGTATGCGGGCCAATGTCAGTGACCACTAAAGGTGGATTCTCCTACTTCATTACCTTTATCGATGATCATTCGTGATATGGGTATGTGTACCTTATGCGGTACAAATCTAAAGCCTTTGAGAAATTCAAAGACTTCAAGGCTGAAGTAGAAAACTAGCTTAATAAAAGTATTAAGTCACTGAGGTCTGACCGAGGTGGTGAATACTTAAGCAACGAATTTCAAGATTACTTGAGAGAAAAATGGCATTATTTCCCAGTGGACTCTCCGGGAACTTCACAACATAATGAGGTCTACAAAATGAGAAGTCAGAGATTATTAGATATGGTCTAATCAATAATGCCAAGCACGGATCTACCTCTTTCATTTTGGGGTCTTGCTTTAGAAATTGCAACACTACTACTAAACTAAGTTCTTTCCAAGACTGTTACTCAAACACAATATGAGTTATGGTCTGTGAAACGTCCTAGTCTTAGTTATCTAAGATTTTGGGGATGTGACACATATGCAAAGCTCACACAAACTAACAAATTGGATGATAGGACAATTAAATATAAGTTTGTAGGATATGCCTTGAACTCAAGAGCATACGTGTTCTACGTCCCAAATGAACAAAGAACATTTATTTCACGAAATGCTAAATTTCTTGAGAATGAATTCCTTCTCATGAAATATAGTGGGATTAGACTTGGCCTCGATAAGGTACGAGAAGGACAAACTAACATAAAACTAAACCCCGAGCCCCTCAAAAGGACAGCAATGGAACAACCACAAGGTTATGAACTCAGAAGGTCTAGTAGGGTAAGACATGAGCCTGAAAGATATGGTTTCCATATTGATGAGGAACGTGATCAGGTCATTGATAATGATGATCCCACCAGTTATGACGAAGCAATACGTGACATTGATTCAGTCAAGTGGCTTGAGGCCATGATATCTGAAATAGACTCTCTGTATCAGAATCAAGTCTGGGACTTTGTAGATGCACCTAAAGGGATAAAACCCATAGGTTGCAAGTGGATTTACAAGCGTAAAATTGATGCAGAATGCAATCCAAACCTATAAGGCTAGGTTGGTGGCGAAAGGTTATAGACAAATCCAAGGAATTGACTATGACGAAACCTTCTCGCCTACTGCAATGATAAAGTCCATTCGAATTTTAGTGGCACTAGCTGTACACTTTGATTATGAGATTTGGCAGATGGATGTCAAAACAGCTTTTCTTAATGGAAACCTTGTAGATGAAGTCTATATGACACAACCTGAGGGGTTTGCATCTAAGGATGATCATAATAAAGTATGCAAGCTTAAACGATCCATTTATGGACTCAAGCAAGCCTCTAAAAGTTGGAATATACGATTTGATGAGACAATTAAAGAATTTGACTTCATCAAAAATATAGACAAGCCTTATTTTTATAGGAAAAGTAGTGGGAGTGCTGTTGTATTTCTTGTATTATATGTCGATGACATATTAATCATCGGGAATGATATTCCCATGATGCAAGCCACTAAGCAATGGTTATCTCAAAATTTCTCTATGAAAGATTTGGGAGAAGCAGCCTACATCATCGGTATTAAGATCTACTATAATAGATCTAAGAGGTTGGTAGGAATTTCTGAATTTATGTACATAGATAAAGTTTTGAAAAGATTCAAAATGGAAAATTTCAAAAGAGGTAATTTACCTACTTGTCATGGAATCAAATTATCTAAGGAGCAATGTCCACATACTCCTTCAGATAGAGAGAGTATGAGTAGGATCCCTTATGCTTCAGCAATACGATCGATCATGTACACCATGCTATATACAACACCTAATGTCTCTTATGCTCTTAGCATAACGAGCAGGTATCAGGCAAATCCTGGTGAGCAACACTGGGAAGCTATCAAAACAATCCTCAAGTATCTGAGAAGAACTAAGGATGTGTTTTTGACATACGAAGATTGTTTTGAGATGAAAGTCATTAGTTACTGTGATGTGAGCTTTTTGACTGATAGGGATGACAGTAGATCGCAAAAAAGATATCTGTTTACTTTAAATGACAGTGCCGTAAGTTAGAAAAGCTCAAAGTAGTCAAGTAAAACGGACTCCACCACTGAAGCCGAGTATTGTAGCATCTGAGGCAGCTAAGAAGTAGTCTGGATAAAGAAGTTCATCACGGAGCTAGAAGTGCTTCCCGCTATAAAGAATGACGTCACAATGTACTGTGACAACACGAGCGCCATTACTCAATCAAAGGAACTAAGGTCCCACCAGAAATCCAAGCATGTACTCAGGCGATTTCATCTCATCAGGGAGATTGTTGAGAGAAAAGAAATTATTATGGAGAAAATATCCACAGAAGATAATCTTGCAGATTCTCTGACTAAAGGGCTGACTCAACAAAAGCATGATAGGCACACCTGAGAGTATGATGTCCGGATTCATACTAGTTGGTTATAGTGTAAGTGAGAGATTGTTAGGGATATGCCCTATACCCAACTTGTGGATGGGCTAATGTATATGTATTTGTAATATTTTCATTAATTAATAAAATGGCAATTTATTATATGTGTCTTACATAACTTATATGAATCATCAACACTGTAATAAAGCCCTTAGAGTAATAAGACGATGGCTTCCACGCCTTATGAGAATCATTACTCTTAAATGTTCCTAGTCATAGTTTTGTGAATAATCTAGGCGTTCATAAAGAGAGAGACTAGCATGATGATATGATTCGCCCTTAAGTGGGGTAGCCGATCTCATAGGCTACTAGCGGAGATCCGTCCGCTTGGTTTTTCACATGGATGCATGAGTTGCTCGTGTCCATCGAACTGACCACCGAAAGTTTTCATATGGAGTGTTTATCCTATGTGTCTATGAGACTTTCATATATCCATTATATAGGCTACTAGCAGAGATCCGTCTGTTTGGTGAATCACATGGATGCATGAGTTGCTCGTGTCCATCGAACTGACCGCCGGAAGTTTTCATATGGAGTGTTATCCCATGTGTCTATGAGAACTTCATGTATCGATTTATGACTAGTTCTTAGACTTGAGGTCTTTACAATCATATGTGTGGATAAAAAACTTTGACGTTCTCCTTTCCCGGTTCAAAAGATCCGGTCATAAGGGTATGATTGGGTCATTTATTGAAACACATGAAGTTTGTAAAGATACAACAGCGAATCACCACTATCTCGGATAATATTTTCTTATAAGAGTAGTATTCCAGTTCACGGGTTGATATGTGTGATCAGTGCTTGACTGTGGCCACAGCGGAAGAATCATATGAAATTCTTGGGTTAGCACGATTCATGACACCATTAACATTATACCTTTGACCATATGGGTAGACACTTTCAGTTCCCTAGGTCAATAGGTGGGGATACAGTGAGGCGAGGGACCTTATCATATGTAAATCGCATACAGAATGGGTATATATATATTTCCTTCTCATTTGGAGGCCTTGACATGTTGCTAGATGTCGAACCTTGGTCATTGAAATCGAACGACCATCTGATCGGAGGATAATTTATGTTCGATTAAATTATCACGATTCATTTCATGTCTAACTTGAGGGGAACCCAAAAGGTCACACAACAATAAAGTCGAAATCAATGGTTAACAGTGCACAGTAAATATAACAGTTATATATGATTGCTGTAGGATTTCTTCATAAATGGTTCAATGTGTTTAATTATTGAACAGATCATTTATGAGGTTCCATAGTGGCTTAGGGATTGGTGAATGACGATAGGGGCACTTTGGTAATTGGAATAAAAAATTACTATTCATGTGAATAGAATATGAATAGTGTATATTTTTTTTTGTTATTTGTTGAATTCCAATTAGGCTCGAACTCTCATTAGGGTTTTATAATCTCATTAAACCACTAAATTAAGATCCAATGGCTAAGATTAAATTAGCTTTTATCCCACATCGGATTCTTAATTAATTTTGTTGTCTTTGGAGCACTATAAAACCCAAAGAATTCTTCACAAATTTTTAAACCAAAACCTTTCATATCTTGGGTTTATATAAGTGAGCAACTCTAAAGTTTAAGAGTAAGCCACTGATTTTGAGGATCCTTAAGTCTAATTGACTAGAGGAACCTCGAGTTAAAAATTTTGAGGTATTTGCCTAGGCTAGCACCAAGGGCAAAATACCCGTGCACTCAAGGCGTAGTCTTGCCGTTGAGTTTTGGCTTTGGTGTGTGCATCTTTGGAGGCCACACACTTGGGTGGCTCTTTGGAACGTGGAAGAGCTCGCTGAGTTTAAGAAAAGCTTGTAGATTGGGGGGGAGGACTGGAAGAGTCTTCGGTTTAAATAAGTATTTTCTTCTTTATTTTAATTAGAGTTTTTATGATAGTTAGAATGTTTAGGTTTATGTTCTTTTCATGTTTTATGAGTTTTATGCTTAGAATATATAGTAACATGCCTAGGCTTGTAGAATAATCAAAACAAATGGGTCTTGGGCAAAAAGAAAGCGGACATAATAATTTTAATTTTCTGATGCGCACTCGCGACCGCTTCCCACAAACTATGATCTCCTAGTTAAAAAAAGTTGAGACATTAGAAATGAGGAATAATGATCATGTCAAGTAAATTCAAGAAGTCATATGTCAAATCTGTAATTGAAATGAACATGTTACACAAGTTTGCCCAACTTTGCCAGCCCGGCAAGAATGTCTCCATGTCTAAGTCAGTTCCATAAACCCCTTCAAGAGACCAAACCCAAACCCATACTCCCAAACCTATAATCTGGAGAGAAATCATTCAAACTTCAATTGGAGGAATGATAAACAAGCACAGCCATCGCAACCAAAAACTCTCCCCAGGTACACCAGAATTTCCAAAATTCTCATAATTACGCACCATATGTCTCACGGCCTATGAAAACCCTTGAAGATATCGTACATGCATTAATTGAGAAATAAAAAGCCATCAATAACTAAAATGTGCAAACATTGATTGATTTAAAAGATACTTTTGCCAAAATCACAAATGCATTGACCATAATGAGAAATGAAAGTTCCTACACAACCACAGCCAAACCCCAAGAGTCATCAAACCTGCAAAAAGGGTAGTTCTGGTAGTTAACATATAAACCAAGTCAAATTTATTATTACTCTTTGCGGTGGTAAGGACATCCACAGACCTATTCTTGAATCTCGCAAAGCTGAAAATAAATCAGATTCAGAGGGTAAAGAAGAGGTTAATGAACCTTTACATGTCATTGATAATAATAATTTTTCTCATGCACCTCCATTTCCTCAAGGATTAAAACAAAGAAATTGAACCATTCCCCAGAAATATATGAAATATTCAAATAAGTAAAGGTTAATATTATTTATTAAATGTCATCCAACATATACCATCTTATGTCAAAATTTGAAAAACTTGTACACTGTTAAAAGAAAACATCAAGTAAGAAAGAAAGTTTTTATGGCTGAACATGCAAGTTACTTTCAATCAACCAATAATACATTAAAATACAAAGACCCTGGTTGTCTAACTATTTTGTATTATTAGAAATCATAAAATTGAACATGTTTTAGTTGATCTTGAAGCCAATGTCAATTTACTTCAATTTTCGGTTTACTAACAACTTAATATTGATGAGTTAAAACCAACCTCACTACTCTTTTACTATTGATGAGGGGTCAAATATCGTCACTATATTTTTATATATTTTTTTTAATAAGAAAATTTTTACAAGTCAATATTCATTTGTCAATAAAATAAGATTACAAAGATAAGTAAGTATATAATTTATGAAAAAAAATGGAAAAGCTATGAAGAAGAAAGAGAGAGAAAACAAAAAAATTATCTAATCAAATAAAGAACTTTTCAAAATTTTTTGATTACTTACGTGGCAAATTAAGTAGTGGAAAAATAAGTTTTCTTCTAAAAGATTTTTCAAATAGAATAAGCATTATCTAAATGTGCTATCAAACGAAATTAACATGCATCAATCAATCAATTGTACATTAATATATCACAATGAACATAAACCATAAATACAGAAAAACCAAAAAAAAATGTAGAAGTTGATGACGAAACTGAGATCCAAATTGAGTTGCCTCTGTCCTTAAGAACTTATTAGCCCTTACTTGGTACTCCACGGATGGTTTTGTGGCTAATGTTCAACCAGGATTACTTGTACACTTCTTGAAGAAGGGCACTCCTTTCACAAGATCTTGAACTAGGACAAACAGTGGAAACTTTATTTTCCTTAAATGACTCTATAAGAAAATGGATGAAACTTATGATTTTCTGGATGCAACAAATGATCTCAAGGCCTCTTAATTTATAGGCATGAAAGGGTTCCTTTGAGGATACTCTTTGGTTTGAGGTTTAACCCTCCTAAGGATTATACCCCTTCCCTTATGCCCTTTGAGGCATATAGTCTCATCCTTTCAATTTAGAGGACATGTTCATACATGTTTTTGTCTTTCCTATAAGGCACAACCCAAAGGACATGACCCTCCTGCACTTATACTAAATATTTAGAGAATTTACAACAATCCCCCACAATTCTCTAAATATTAATGCAGACACTTAAGAGAGTTCCCGTGAAATAAAGCTACATCAAAATAGGTAGCTTTCGCCTTGAACCTTTTCTAGTGAATGACAATCAGATTTACTTGGCAAACTAGTGACCCATAGTCTTAAACTGTTTCTACCATTGGTGTAAACCAAGACAACTGCCAATACACAGCTTTACTTCGACCATTTCCCGTACTACGGTTATGTTCATTTCGGTCCTGAACAACGATCCTTGATTCATCAAGTACTTTAGGGTAACCCGCCTTTAAAAGTTTCCATGGAAGCAGCCTCACTTTTTACTTGAAATAGATGATCTAATATGAAGAGGTAACATGTCTGTACCCCCATTAGGACTCATCTCCTAATTTAGTGATCATTAAAAGCCTTAGCTTATCCTAACCTTGACAGATAGCACTCTGCGTCATTATCGGAATGGGAAAGAGTACAAAACTCTTCAGTGCTTGTTTTTGAATTGCATAAAATTTCAGTTGTCCCTTTTAAACCTAGATCTTAGGATCTCTAGTCAGATAGGTTCGGTTTCCACAGTGAAAATTCTTAATTTATAGGCTTCAAGCCCATTCCCATCGTGACTTCTCAACTTACTCTCTAGGTAAACCTTTAGTAAGTGGATTCGCTAGGTTTTCCGTCGGTTTGACATACTCTATCAAAATTATGCCACATGAGAGCAGTTGTCATATGATATTATGTCTGTGATGTATGTATCGAGACTTGCCATTATACATTGTATTTTGGGCTCTCTCAATAGCCGATTGACTATTACAATGTATGCTTATCGCTAGCACTGGTTTGGGCCAATTTGGATATCCTATAGGAAATTTCGAAGCCATTCCACTTCTTCCGCTACTTTCTCTAATGCTATGAATTCTGATTCCATATTAGACCAGGCAATACATGTTTGCCTCGAGGATTTCCATGACATAGCTGCACCATCAAGTGTGAAAAGAAATCCACTCGCAGATTTGGAGTCCACTGTATCAAATATCCAGTTAGAATCGATGTATCCCTCTAGAATAGCATGATTCTCGTATAATGCATACCATATTTTAAAGTTTCTCTCAAATACCTTAAAACTCTTACTATGGCTTTCGAGTGGTTATATTCTAGATTGCTCGTATATCTATTAGCCTATTTACAGCTTGAGCAATATCAGGTTGTGTGCAATTTGTGAGATACATCAGACTTCTGATGATTCTCGAATACTCTAATTGCAATAATACTTGAGCCAATATTTTTGATAAATTAAGAGTTAGGTCTACAAGAGTTCTAGCAATATTTAAATCTCTTTTATTATATTTCTCAAGTAACTTCTCAACATAATGAGTCTGAGATAATGTATACCCTTCTGATGTTCTAGATATCTTAATTCCTAGGATCACATCAGCTACTCCTAAGTCTTTCATATCAAATTTACTGGTCAATATATTTTTGATAGACTGAATCATCTCATGATTACTACCAATTATTAGCATATAGTCTACGTAGAGACACACAATGACATATACATTTTGAGTTGATTTGATGTATACACACTTATCACACTCATTGATTTTGAATCCACTTGACAATATTTCTTTGTCAAAATTTTCATGCTATTATTTAGGTGTTTGTTTTAATCCTTATATGGATTTTACAAGTTTTTGCACCTTCTATTCTTGTCGAGCAACATTGAAACCTTCTGGTTATTCATGTAGTAAATCTCTTCATCTAGTTCACCATTTAAGAATGTCGTCTTTACATCCATTTGATGCATTTCAAAATCAAATATAAGTGTTGTGGCTATGAGCATTATTATTGATGCGATACGAGTCACTAGTGAATAGATATCAAAGTAATCAAGGCTTTTTTTTTATCTATACCTCTTATGACAAGTCTTTACCTGGTACTTATCTATTGATCCATCCGATTTCATCTTCCATTTGAATATCTATTTGTAGCCCAGTGGCTTACAACCTGGAGGAAGATCAACCAAATCCCAAGTATGGTTCTGTAGGATGGAATCAATCTCACTATTGATAGCCTCCTTCCAAAAAGTTGCCTCCGATGAAGACATTGCTTCTTTATAGCTTTGAGACTCATTTTCTGACAGGTATGTCAGAAAATAGGGTCCAAATAACTTAACGTCCTAGTTCTTTTTCTACATCTAGATTCAATTTTCTCAATATTTTTATGTTGATCCGATTCTTGGTCAACAAAATCACGTTTTTTGACAGTATCAATAGTTCTTTTGAGAGACGTTGGTCTTTATCTTTCCTTACAAGGAAATGTTTCTTCAAAGAATGTCGCATTCCGTAACTCAATTATCATATTTTGTTGATGTCAGGAATTTCCGAGTTATGTACCAAGAATCTATACGCACTACTGTTATGAGCATATCCAATGAATATGCAATCAACAGTCTTGAGTCATATTCTAACCTTCTTAGATTTAGAAACCATCATTTTGGCGAAACACCTCTACACTTTTATGTATTTGTTGGAAGATACGTGACCTTTCCATAATTCATATAGTGTCTTGTCCAATCTTCTATGAGGTAGCTTGTTCAAAACGTAGTTGCTGGAAAACAAGGTTTCCCCCACAAGTTTTGGGGTAAACCAGAGCTTGTCAACATGACGTTCATCATTTCCTTCAACGTTCAGTTTTTACGCTCAACAATTTTTTTTGTTGAGGCGAATTATGGGCAGTAGTTTCATGAATAATTCCATGATTAGAACAATATTAACCAAATGGTGAATGATAAGTACACGAATGTATACTTTGAATATCACTAACTCGTCTTATTTATCATTTATTTAATCTTAATTTAGTTTTTTTGTGGTCTTATTCTTAGGGACCAATGAAACATGAATATTGGAGCAATTACATATATTTTGGGACCTTGCGGATGCATTGGAAGCATACAGAAAGAGCTTAATCACAGAATCGAAGAAACCAGAAAACTTACCACGCGTCACGACGTGCAAAGGCCACACGTCGCAATACGGAAGTGTTCTTTAGGGTTTTTTCTTAGTTCATTTTTTACGCAAATAAAGCATCCAGGAATTCTCTTTATAAACTCAAGTTCATCCAAAACCCTAAGAGAGAGAAAAAAGGAGAAAAAGAGAGATGAAATACACAGCAAATAGCCACAAACATATGTTTGAGATTGAAGAACGAAGAAACTTCATAACAGACATGATGCTGCTCTGCAATCTCTTCATGTTATATCTCTCTTCTATTTGGAGAACTAATCTCATATCAGGCAAAGCTAATGATGAACTCTTGTATTTGATTTCTTATATTCATGTTGTTGATTCCTATAAACTCTTAAACATTAATAAATTATTATTTATTATCTTTTGATTATATGAATCCAGAAACTGTTTTTATCAAACTTGCATATAGATCTAGTCATGCTTCTTCTATGTGTGATTTGTGAACCCAGTTGTGACTGGTAAAGTTGTTTTATGATTTGATATTCTGCTGCAGTATTACTTGATGATATATTATCGACATTAGATAAGTCGTAACGATGACTTTGTGTGTTGTTAACATAGAGAAAATAAATCATCGGTTATCTTAGAATTTAATATGCTTATAATTGAATATTTTCCAATTGTTGTTATGGGATGTGAAACCTTCAATTGAGTATAACATGAATCAATAACTTGATATAGGAATTTCATACAAGAGGGATTCTCAATGCTTTGCCGTCTCTCTCTTATTATCTTTTAATTGTTTTTATTACTCTTTACTTTAAATTGCCAGTTCAATCTTTTTTTTAATTAAGTTAATGTTAACGTTTTTGCTTAAGTAAAATAGTACATTGTAACCATCTCTTTGAGGAATCGACACCCCAACTATACTGCGATAGCCACAAGTACTTTTTGAAAGTAATCAGTGACACATATTCACCTCCTCTATCACTCATGATTCTTTTGATTTTCTTACCAAGTTGATTTTCAACTTCGTTCTTATAGTGGATAAATCTCTCAATAGCTTTATCTTTGCTCCTCAGTAAATACACATAACAGAATCTTTTACTATCATCGATAAAAGTGACAAAGTACTTTTTATCACCTCTTATTTGCACAATATTCATATCACACACACCAGAGTGTACAAGTTCCAAGTGTTTAGAACTTCGTTGTATAAAATGAAATGATGTTCTATCCATTTTTGCTTCAACACATGCCTATATGCATTTTTACTTCAACACATGCCTCACATTTATATTGCTATCAATTGTAAATTTAGTTATAAGGTCCATGTTAATTAATTTACGTATTGTATCATAATTAACATGTCCTGACCTCCATGCCATTCATTTTGTGACTCAATAATATAAGTGGAAGATTTAGCTTTATTATTAGCACTGTGTCATTGATAGTCATTACATTGAATTGAAAATGCCCTCAATGAGGTATCAGTTTCCTATATAGACATCGTTCTTGGTTAGTATAAATTTATCAGAAATAAATACAAGCTTGAAATAATTCTTGCTAAGGAGTGAACCCGAAACCAAGTTCTTCCGAATATCAGGAACATGCAAAATATTCTTCAATATAAGCTCTTTCCCAAATGCCATCTTCAAAACCATTGTGCCTTGTCCAACCACTCTAGAGGTAGAAGAGTTTCCCACTTTCAGATGAACACCACCATTGACCTTATAATACGAGGAAAACATCTTGCTATCGGTACATATATGACGAGTAGCCTCAATACCTACCCACCATTCTCTCGGATTTCCAACCAAGTTGGCTTCTATTACAACTGCTGAGAGGTTCATCTCTAAGATCTCATCAATTAGCTGCTCATCCTGCGTGACATGTGCCTCATTTTTTTTCTTACATTTGTCCAAAGACTTCTTATTTCTGCAGTCCTTTGTCATGTGATCGCTTTTTCCACAGATGTAGGAAATGACATTCCTTAGCGTGGCGAAGGTTGCTTGTGGTGGCACCGGTTCCGATATAGATCTTTAAAATTTTCTTTGCCTTCTCCCTTTGTTGTAAAGCCGAAATCAATCCTTTAATGTCCAACGCTTGGATCAACCACTCGATCTTCCAAACTATGACTCGAAACCAACAAACCGAAGTATGGACTTCACTCAAAGATCAAAACTCCAAACAATTTAGAGAATTAAGATGTCACATGATGTTTGGCTTTTTTGGAAATTTCAAACCTCACAACTCTGTAAATATTTGAACTCCTCGCGAGTTGTTTCTCAATAGACTTGTGTAAATGAATTCAAAATGTTAAACTTAGAAATGAGATAATGGTAGAGATTATATGATCTTACACAAGCCAACTAACCCGGTCATATAGTTGTTAGACAATTATGACCCATAGCGTCACCGTTTGTAAAAGACATTGTGTTTTGTACAAAATTGACTATGTAATATTGAAATTGCTTTTATCATTTCGTAATTCATTTACTATTTATATAAATGGTAAAAGTCCATATGATTAGTTCCGGATTGAGATGATATGAGACAGTATCAATCCATAAAGGTTTAATCATTAAATATCCCTAGTCGTAGTATTATCGAGACTGGACATCGATAATGCGGAATAGACTAGTATTGCACTTGTGCGCGTTGTGAGAGCATAACGGCACAGTTCTCATATGTTTAAGTATAGGATACTTATGCAAGTGCGATAGGAGGTTGTGTTTTACCGATGGTACGGAAAACAGCTTCGCTCTGGATAGACCCCGCGGAATCCCATTGGTAGTATGTATATGTGTCTACGGGAGTCCGCGTCAGGGTAGATGTATTTGGTCTTAACCTGAGACTTACATCGCTAATACTTGCGACAATCGGTAAACTTTGGTTTTGGTCGTCCAGGGCTTTAACAGGTTCTGTGTACGCCTCTATTGGGTTTATCGAGAATCGTAGTGTATTGGATGTGATGTCAAGACGGAAGTGTCACTCCAGACATATGGAGATGATGATCACGCAGGGATTCATAACTCGTTCTCTATTGTGTTGCAACCATCGGGATAATGTGACAAGGTCATGATTATCCGATTCAAAGAGACTAGTTGTTTGATATCCGATATGTGCTTCGTACGGGGCAGACACTATTCCAGCCCCAGGCCTAGCACGTGACATCTGATACTGGATCGAAATACGAGATACTAGGTATTCTACGTCTGACATAGATTATATATTCCAGTAAGAATATTCTAGGAGAGGAGAATTGGGTAGGCACGGTGCTTTGCTAGAAGCCAACCATGTCTTGTAAATCGGTAAGCACGTAGTACGAGGTACTCGCTTTATCGGATAGTCCGATAACCGGATTTACTGCCAACATATCCAGAGATCTCTTGGGTCGCTTCCCAAGGATTCACCGATGACAGTTGACTTAAATTGGAATTAATCTGGGATTAATTAAGAGAGAGAAAATAATCTGGGATTAATATGGGCTTTATTTAATCTGGGATTAAAAGTGTACAGTGGCGAAAGAACGCGATTAATTTGGAATTAATCGGTAAAATAAATTTAATAGTTAAATTTGATTTTTCTATTTAATTTATTCAAACGGGCTAAAATTAATATATCGGATATATTAAAATGGATTGGATTTCATTACGAGATTAAAGTCGGACTTTAATGCGAACGAACGAATTAATTTAGAATTAGTTGTGAACGACGTTCGTAATATATTGCGAGGCATCGTTATTTAATTAAATTGGATTTAATTATTTAGCGACGAAGGATCGTTTAATCGATTAAACGGAACCGAGCCGCGTCAAATGCCCGTAGAGATATTTGAATTTCGGATTCAAATATTTGGAGCCAAAAGTGTGGTAGGTGTTCCCACCACACAACCACCTTGTTTTGCTTTATGAAACCATTTACCAATCTCTACCTTGTTTGGGTAAAAGGTGAAATGGTTTCACCTTTTGGTAAATAACAAAAGGCATTTTCAATTTTTGTAACAAACATTGACACAAAACAAAAACACAAAACCCTAAAGGAACCTCCCTTGGCCGAATTTTCTACTCCTCTTCTCTTTGATTTGTTTTTCAAATCATCAAAGCTAGCACTTTGGAAGTGAACAAAGGTGATAGGGAAACTCCTCAATAGCTTGGAATCATCATAAAGCTTGGATCTTGGAGATCTTGGATCTCAAATTTTTAAAGCTCTAACACTCATTGTAAGTATATTCCGCACCTTATAATGATCAAATCTTTATTATGCATGCTTATTAGATCCTTATAATGTTCTAGGAACACTAACAATGGTATCAGAGCCTAATTTAAGCATGATAATTTTAGGGTTCTTGAATCTAAAATTTGGGGCTTTTTGATTTTGAGCATGATTTTTTGAAATTGATGCTTTGAGTATGTTTACAACATGATAACTTAGAGTTATGCATGATTAGATTTCAAATAAATCAAAAGCAACAAAATAAAAAAATTCTTAGTTGGCCGAAACTCACTGGCTTTGCACTGCAGTTTTTTGTTTTTTGTAACATGAAATAATGTGTTTGGATGCATGTTTAAATGATGATAGTTGGTTTAATATGATTAGAATCAATGTCTATAATGTTCATGTTAAAATCAAAGTGCATGTTGAGCATGAAATGATGATCTTAGGCTTCAATATGTCAAGCATGCAATGATGTGTTTTGGCTTGATTTTATGTTAAGCATGAATTATTAGTTTAAGCATGATTAATTAAGTTAATTAATATTTTGGAAATATTGAGTTTAATTAATTAATTATGGCTAATACACTTTAATTAAAATAATTGTGATATTTGGAATATTATAATTATGTAAATGCCTTTAAAATTGAATTGGGCTAAAAGTGTGTATTTGGGCCTAATGGGCTTGGTTTGACCAAGTTTGGTTTTGGACTTTTGGATTGGATCCAATTGGGCCCAAAACCAATTCCATGAAGTCCAAATACATCACTTGACCCTTTAAAGTATTTGATTGGGCCTAATGGGCCTAAATTGATTTGATGGCAATAGGGTGATTCCTATTGGGCCTTGGCATTTTGGGTTTGATCCATTATGGCCAAAGCCCATGCCTTAAGAATCAATTAAAAGCCCATTGGACTTTAATTAAAAAGACATTGGATGTTATTGGGCCTTTGAGACCCATCAAGATTGGATTTGGAATCCAAGTCTTTAAGGCAACTATGTAAGTGTAAATATTTAATTTGGAATTAAATAAGAATTAGTATTGAATACAAATAAATTGGATTTAAGTTGTAGTTCGATATAATTCAAGAATACGTACTCAAAAGTATTTATTCTCAAACGAGTTGGACTCGCGCAAATCAAATCATTGTTTGAACATTGGATGGTCATTAATCAAAGATTAATTAATTGGATTAGATTGATTGTAATAAACATGTTTTGATTGAATACATAAATGTGATGTATGAATAACGTATATCGGATGGATATTAGAAGGGCAAGGGCAATTTTGGAAATTGTAATAAGTTTAGAATTTATTAAATTGGACCTGCGTGTCCAGCCTTTAATCTCATTACTCCTTGTAATTCTCTTCTCACCTATTCCCCTCAATGTATATGAGGTTTCTTTATTGTATTTTGTAAAAGGGTAGGAGTTAGAATAGTTCTAGTCGGGGAGAGGAAAGTGAGTGATTTGTTCTAGGAACAATCTGTTTAAATATCCATCCGCATATCGTTATTAATTTACTTTTGCGCCTTATGATGTTTTAGAAGCATGCTTAAGGGTATGATGAGACCTAATCAAAGATAATAAATTGGATGCCAATTTACGCGAAAAACCCTCAAAAATATATTAAGCGTTTTTCCTTCCGTTGAGTGATTCTTACTCAAGATCCAAAGTTGGCATTGGCTTGTTGGCCAAAGTCAAGGCCTTTGTCAATTGAGGATGTGTTTGAATCATGAAGGTTTTGTTACATATCGGTGTCTTGTCCAAGTTGTGATTTGTTGGCCAAAGTCAAGATCACTTCTTGTCCATCGACATTGATTACGAAACTTTCCATGTCAATGGGTCCCGCTTAACTGGAATCATTAAGCTTGTTGTGCCAAAGCCAAGGCTTAGTTGATTCAGAGGAAAAAGGTTAGGAAAATATGTTTGACATATTGACATATATAAAGTATATGTGTTTCGGACTTGGATGTCCACCTACCGGATCTAGGAATTGGATGAGATCCAATTGATCTTCGAGATCTACCTAGTTAAGTTTCATACAGCTTGTTGGCCAAAGTCAAGGTTGTATGTTATTTAACGGGATCCTAGCCCACTAGGAAACTAGGTTTCCCGAGTACTCGACAGAGGGTTAGAGGCTCGCCGAAAAATAGTGGGAGGCTAGTATTGAATTTGCAATTTCATTCAGATACTTAGCTTTACGCGCTTTCAAATAATTTCGTCAATATTACTTTATTAGTTGGACTAATATATTGTTATTTTTCTATGTAACAGTTAGACTGTACCCATTATCGTTGACTAGATAGTTAGACTATCGTAGATCAAGATGACTGGCAAAGGAAATGTCCGTGATATTATCATGGGAGATAATGTCTTCAAGGGCACAAATTTTGCTGATTGGGAAATGAACCTTAGGATTGTCCTAGGTTCAGAGAGGCTGTTGTATACTACACAAAGACCTCTTGGGCAAAACCCGGACCGACTGAGACACTTGAGCTGGAGCTTTGGAAGACTCACAGCGATGATTGTGACACAACTCAGTCAATTATGCTTGCTTCGATGACTCAGCACTTTCGCAGACAAAATAGGGACTTGGATCCTTATAATATGTTGGCAAGGTTGCAAGATCTGCATCGCTCTAACAAGAGGATGCAGAGGTACGAGTTAGTCAGGAAGCTCTTTCGCTCACGCATGACAGATGGCATGTCCGTTGAGTCCCACGTGGCTCAGATGGTCGCCGACATCGATGAGCTGGCCAGCATGGGGATTGTCTTTGAGGCAGAGATTACTGTGGACATGGTCCTGCAATCCCTCCCCGATACTTGGAGACAGTTCATCATAAATTATAATTTGATGAACACCAGTGATACTCTTGGAGAGTTACTGTCAACTCTCAAGGAGGCTGAAAAGGAGTTTCAAAAGGGCAACAAGCGCGAGGCGCACTTTGCATCGACATCTCATGGACCTAAGGCTGGGCCCAAGGCAACTGGAGGTGTGCGAAAGAAGAAGCATATGCAAAAGGGCAAGGCCAAAAAGTCAAAGGCTTCTGGGAAGCCAAAGGACAAATCTCAAGATGTTTGCCTACAGTGCGGCAAGCGGGGTCACTGGAAGCGTGACTGCCGCGAGTACAAGGCGCTTCAGAAGGAGATAAAGGCGGGCAAGGCACCGGCCTCAGGTATGTTTGTTATTGAGATAAACATGGCTACTTCTAGCTTTAAAAATTGGATTTTTGATTCTGGTTGTGGTACTCATATATGTACTGATGCGCAGGATCTGCAGATTAGCAGGAGACTGGCTTCAGGAGAGATTGATCTGCGTGTTGGAAACGGGACACCTGTTGCTGTTTTGGCCGTGGGCACTTTTGTTTTAGAACTGCCTTCGGGACATGTACTTAAACTATCAGACTGTTATTATGTACCTAGTTTGACTAGGAATATTATCTCTGTATCTTGTTTGACCCAATGCGGGTACACTTTTGTATTCCGAAACACTGGGTGTTTTGTTTATAAAGATGATTTTGAGATATGTTCAGCTGATGCTAATAATGGTCTTTATATTTTGAATATAAATCAATCTCAAACATATAATGTAACAAACAAAAGGCTCAAACTAAGTAACAAAGATGAGACTTACATGTGGCATTGTCGTCTGGGACACATTAACAAGACTCGCATATCCACACTTTCGAAGAGTGGGTACTTGGACGGATTTGATCCAAATTCATATGACGTCTGCGAATCTTGCTTATTAGGCAAAATGCCTAAAACACCTTTTAGCGGTAAAGGTGTACGCGCCACCGAACTGTTAGCCCTCGTTCATAGTGACGTTTGTGGGCCCATGTCTAGCCAGGCTAGAGGTGGATTTGAATACTTCGTAACCTTTACGGATGATGCATCGCGTTATGGTTATGTGTATCTTATGAGACACAAGTCGGAAACTTTTGAGAAATTCAAAGAGTTTCGACACGAAGTTGAAAAACAGACCGGCAAGAGTATAAAGACATTACGGTCAGACCGTGGTGGCGAGTACTTGAGCAATGAGTTTCTAGATTACTTGAAAGAATATGGTATTCTTTCACAGTGGACTCCTCCTGGAACACCGCAATTAAACGGTGTATCCGAACGGAGAAACCGAACTCTGTTGGACATGGTAAGGTCTATGATGAGTCGCACTGAGCTACCTATTTCCTTCTGGGGATATGCATTAAACAGTGCAGTTCTTATTTTGAATAAGGTTCCGTCAAAGTCTGTACAACAGACACCATATGAGATATGGACAGGAAAGAAACCGGGTTTCTCATTCCTAAAGATTTGGGGATGCTGGGCATACGTCAAACGTTTGGAAGGTACCAAACTTGAACCCAAATCGGATAAATGCCTATTCGTAGGATATCCTAGGGAAACCAAAGGATATTACTTCTATCACCCACGAGAGAACAAAGTATTTGTTGCTCTACATGCGGTTTTCCTTGAGAAGGAATTCCTAAATACAGTGGTAAGTGGGAGGAAAGTAGAACTCGATGAAAATCGGAGTGATACTGTTCCTGGCATAGAATCCTCAACGGAACAAGAACAGTCCATCCGGGATGAGACTGTACCACAATCTTCTATTACACAAGGACCGCGTAGGTCGGAGAGAGTCAGGAACCAACCTGAGAGGTATGGGTTTCTGATCTCACCTCATGTAGATATTAATCTCATTGAGGAAGACGAACCGGCTACGTATGAGGAAGCGATACAAGATATCGATTCCACTTTATGGCAAGAGGCCATGAAGTCCGAAATGGATTCCATGTACACCAACCAAGTTTGGACACTGGTTGATGCACCAGAAGGCGTAAAGCCTATTGGATGCAAATGGATCTTCAAGAAGAAGACCGACATGGAAGGCAACGTACAAACGTACAAAGCTAGGCTTGTAGCGAAGGGGTATCGTCAACGACATGGTGTCGATTACGACGAAACTTTCTCACCCGTTGCCATGATTAAATCCATTCGGATAATGCTTGCTATTGCTGCATATTTCGATTACGAGATATGGCAGATGGACGTTAAAACCGCTTTCCTTAACGGAAACCTTTTGGAGGATGTTTATATGCAACAGCCTGACGGTTTTATCGTGCCTAAACTTGCAAACAAGGTTTGTAAGTTAAATCGGTCCATTTATGGACTGAAGCAAGCATCGCGGTCATGGAACCAACGTTTTGATGAGATCATAAAAGAATATGATTTCATTCAAAACGAGGATGATCCTTGTGTATATAAGAAGGTTAGTGGGAGCGCACTGACATTCATTGTCCTTTATGTTGACGATGTATTGCTTATGGGCAATGACATTCCCATGTTAACATCGGTGAAAGCTTGGCTTTCATTAAAATTCTCCATGAAAGATCTGGGAGAAGCAGCCTTTATTCTAGGAATAAAGATCTACAGGGATAGATCTAGAAAGCTGCTTGGACTCTCTCAGAGTACGTACATTGACAAAGTGTTGAAAAGATTCAACATGGATCAGTCCAAGAGGGGACTGTTGCCAGTGTCACATGGCATCTCTCTATCTAAGGACATGTGTCCTAAAACTCAAGATGAGAGAAATAGCATGAGTCGGATACCGTTCGCCTCGGCAGTCGGATCGATCATGTATGCCATGATATGTACTCACGACCTGATGTCTCGTATGCTTTGAGCATGTGTAGTCGCTATCAGGCCGATCCAGGTGATGGTCACTGGATGGCAGTTAAGAACATCCTTAAGTATCTTAGACGAACTAAGGATGCTTTCTTGATTTATGGAGATGGAGAACTTGAGGTAACTGGGTATACCGATGCAAGTTTCCAAACCGATAAAGACGACTCTAAGTCGCAATCCGGGTACATATTTTGTTTGAACAACGGAGCAGTAAGCTGGAAATCTTCCAAGCAAGAGACTGTTGCCGATTCAACAACAGAAGCGGAGTATATTGCTGCATCTGAAGCAGCAAAAGAGGCAGTTTGGATCCGTAAATTCCTAATTGGATTAGGAGTAGTTCCGTTAGCAGCTGAGCCCGTTCCATTATTGTGTGACAATAACGGGGCTATAGCGCAGGCTAAGGAACCACGGTCTCATCAACGATCCAAGCATGTTCTTCGACGTTTCCATCTGATTCGTGAGATCATACATCGTGGCGATGTGAAGATCGAGAAGGTCGCATCAGATGACAACATTGCAGACCCGCTGACGAAAGCTATTTCACAGCAAAAGTTTGAGAAACACATACATAGTTCAGGTGTTAGATGCTTGAGTGACTGGCTATAGGCCAAGTGGGAGATTGTTAGACAATTATGACCCATAGCGTCACCGTTTGTAAAAGACATTGTGTTTTGTACAAAATTGACTATGTAATATTGAAATTGCCTTTTATCATTTCGTAATTCATTTACTATTACATATAAATGGTAAAAGTCCATATGATTAGTTCCGGATTGAGATGATATGAGACAGTATCAATCCATAAAGGTTTAATCATTAAATATCCCTAGTCGTAGTATTATCGAGACTGATCGATAATGCGGAATAGACTAGTATTGCACTTGTGCGCGTTGTGAGAGCATAACGGCACAGTTCTCATATGTTTAAGTATAGGATACTTATGCAAGTGCGATAGGAGGTTGTGTTTTACCGATGGTACGGAAAACAGCTTCGCTCTGGATAGACCCCGCGGAATCCCATTGGTAGTATGTATATGTGTCTACGGGAGTCCGCGTCAGGGTAGATGTATTTGGTCTTAACCTGAGACTTACATCGCTAATACTTGCGACAATCGGTAAACTTTGGTTTTGGTCGTCCAGGGCTTTAACAGGTTCTGTGTACGCCTCTATTGGGTTTATCGAGAATCGTAGTGTATTGGATGTGATGTCAAGACGGAAGTGTCACTCCAGACATATGGAGATGATGATCACGCAGGGATTCATAACTCGTTCTCTATTGTGTTGCAACCATCGGGATAATGTGACAAGGTCATGATTATCCGATTCAAAGAGACTAGTTGTTTGATATCCGATATGTGCTTCGTACGGGGCAGACACTATTCCAGCCCCAGGCCTAGCACGTGACATCTGATACTGGATCGAAATACGAGATACTAGGTATTCTACGTCTGACATAGATTATATATTCCAGTAAGAATATTTCTGGAGAATTGGGTAGGCACGGTGCTTTGCTAGAAGCCAACCATGTCTTGTAAATCGGTAAGCACGTAGTACGAGGTACTCGCTTTATCGGATAGTCCGATAACCGGATTTACTGCCAACATATCCAGAGATCTCTTGGGTCGCTTCCCAAGGATTCACCGATGACAGTTGACTTAAATTGGAATTAATCTGGGATTAATTAAGAGAGAGAAAATTAATCTGGGATTAATATGGGCTTTATTTAATCTGGGATTAAAAGTGTACAGTGGCGAAAGAACGCGATTAATTTGGAATTAATCGGTAAAATAAATTTAATAGTTAAATTTGATTTTTCTATTTAATTTATTCAAACGGGCTAAAATTAATATATCGGATATATTAAAATGGATTGGATTTCATTACGAGATTAAAGTCGGACTTTAATGCGAACGAACGAATTAATTTAGAATTAGTTCGTGAACGACGTTCGTAATATATTTACGAGGCATCGTTATTTAATTAAATTGGATTTAATTATTTAGCGACGAAGGATCGTTTAATCGGATTAAACGGAACCGAGCCGCGGCAAATGCCCGTAGAGATATTTGAATTTCGGATTCAAATATTTGGAGCCAAAAGTGTGGTAGGTGTTCCCACCACACAACCACCTTGTTTTGCTTTATGGAAACCATTTACCAATCTCTACCTTGTTTTGGGTAAAAGGTGAAATGGTTTCACCTTTTGGTAAATACAAAAAGGCATTTTCAATTTTTTAACACTTGACATTTACAACAAACAAAACACAAAACCCTAAAGGAACCTCCCTTGGCCGAATTTTCTGAGCTCCTCTTCTCTTTGATTTGTTTTTCAAATCATCAAAGCTAGCACTTTGGAAGTGAACAAAGGTGATAGGGAAACTCCTCAATAGCTTGGAATCATCATAAAGCTTGGATCTTGGAGATCTTGGATCTCAAATTTTTAAAAGCTCTACACTCATTGTAAGTATATTCCGCACCTTATAATGATCAAATCCTTTATTATGCATGCTTATTAGATCCTTATAATGTTCTAGGAACACTAACATTTAGCATATAATCTTTCTTGCAAGGGCCAAAAAACACAAAAATGTGAATGGTCATACAAAGCATAAGAAAGGAGAAGCTAAAGATAAAGACTTTTGTCATTGAAGCAATCTAATCTTTCTTTCCAATGGAAAACACATAAATGTGGAGGTCATACAAAAACTAAGAATGGATTAGCTAAAGACAAAACTATTAAGTGCATACAAGCCATCTATTTAGACATAATAAATTTGGAGAGCATGTCAAGCCTATGGCTTTGTCTCCAAGGTAAATAAAAATCACTATCTCATAATGATTAAATACCTTCAATGAATTTGTAGTAGTTATCTCATAATTAATTACTAACTTGATTATCTCATAATCAAGACTTGATTATCTCATAATCAAAGAATTCTAGAAAATATTAAGCTAAACTAATTTAACATAGTTTTCATTTGTGACAATAAATATTATTAATCTCATTAATAATATATAATATAATGTGAGCATATTATTAGACAATCTAATTATATTAGGGTTCCTACAGTTAATCGAGCTAATATGGAGACCAAATAGACCTACGGTTCTGAGCTTCAATAATTCTGAAATATTAATTAAACTCTTTAATCAAATATTATGGATTATTAACTCCGCTTTATTCCACTAAAACTCGAAGTTGAACTCACGTTACTGTAGATGGATAAAATAAACCGAACACCTTTGGTGTTCATCGATATAGTCATTACATAGGATATAGTCCTTCACGAATATCACATAAATAGAGCCGGGTCAAAAAGTTCGTTAATCCCTCTAAATATTTTACCTCTTAAGCACCATTGATTCTATAATGAATAATTAATTCATATTATGAATATTAAAACTTTCTATTTGCAACAGAAAAGTTAAGTGCTCAAATTGTTCAGGTCTCGAATCATGTATTAAAAGAGATACTCTTCTACTTCTTGTAAGAATGAGTGAATTCCATATCTATATAAAACATTCCTAGCTACACACCAAACCATATCCCTAAAATACATAGTTATTGGCCGGGAATACAACACAAACCTCGCCATAATAAATTAAAGGACATAGTCTGTCATGCATGAGTTCATAATACATTAGGTTTATGATCGAATCCATATATGATCATTTATTATATAAAATGATTTTCTTCAGTTAACGGATATTAAAAGAAATTCGCATTTATCTGAGTCCAGCTCAATATGATCTCATCATACAAGGTGCCTCCATTCCCATGTCACTACATGAGTGATCCTGGATCAAGGTCGTCATACAAGTATGGAAAATGTAGAAGTTGATGACGAAACTGAGATCCAAGTCGAGTTGCCTCTGTCTTTAAGAACTTATTAGCCCCGCCTCGGTACTCTACGGATGGTTTTGTGGCTAACGTTCTCCTAGGATTACTTGGACACTTCTTGAAGAATGGGCACTCTTTCACAAGCTCTTGAACTAGGACAAATGCTGGAAACTCTATTTTCCTTAAATGACTCTGTAAGACAATGGATGAAACTTATGATTTTCTGGATGCAACAAATAATCTCAAGGCCTCTTAATTTATAGGCATGGAATGGTGCCTCTGAGGATACCTTTGGTTTGGGATGTAACCCTCATAAGGGTTATACCCCTTCCCTTATGCCATTTGAGGCCTAGAGTCTCATCTTTTCATTTTAATGAACATGTCCCTACATGTTTGTGTCTTTCTAATAAGGCACAACCCAAAGGACATGATCCTCCTACACTCATACTATATATTTAGAGAATTTACAATAATAAGGTCATAGTATTTTAATTAAACTGAATAGATCCACTTTAATTATATGACCTCAATAGATAAATAGTTATACGTAATGATAATGATATGATTAAAAAGTTATATAATATTAATTTTAGAGAGAGAATATAAATTTTTATTAGTTTAATCAAATTGAAGGGATCCCACTTTAGTTATATTATTTTAATATATAAATATTTATTAATAACTTCAATCGCAACTACCAAAAATAAATATGATGGATAAAATATTATATAATATTATTTAAAAAGAGATAATTTGCTTTTCAATATTGAAGAATGGGATGGAAAATCTTTTTTTCCAGTTTGTGCTCTTTTGCAACCAATTTTGATGATGTTCTATTGAGCAACTAAATAACATTTGGTGACTCTTAGAGTTATTCTATATAGTCATAATTTTCTAAGAATTTTCATATTCAATCCAAAATATAATTATAAGTTGGCTTTAATCATATTTATATTGGTATTTTACCCTTTTTACTATATTATTTTTTTTTTTAAAAAAAAAAAAAAAGAACTATGTTCACTGTTTAAATGAGTAATGGATTTTTTAAGCTAGACATGTTCAAATAAATTTTTAGGTAGGTAAAATGACATTATAACTGTGACATAAATTTTAACTATAATTGAGTATTTATAAACTATCATTATAACTGAGATATGTGATTGAATATTGTATATGTGATTGATATTGTGACTTCACGTTCGAGTTGTGTTTAGAACACGTTTGAACAAACTAAGTCAGAAGGTCTGCATTCGATTTGCGTTTAAACACGCGTTCGAACGTTCTTAGGCAAAAGACTTGCGTTCAAGTTGCATTTGAATACGCGTTTGAACGTTCTTACGAATTTTCAGATTTTTGTCTTCGCGTGCGTCAGGCATTTGAACGCCCTATTTTCATGCACAAACTATATTTCTTCTAGAAATTTTCTTAACTAAGCATGCGATTTACTATTTAACAACACTAGTTGATAAGTTCTTAAGATTGTTGTACATATAGTGTCATTAAACAGTAAATAACATACAAACAAACAGATTACATCCAAAATATGCAACCAATCTAAAACTTAAGATATAAGAAGAACCTGGAAAAAACGACGAATGCAACAATCCGGATCGAGAAGTTTCTCTATCCTTAAGAACTTATCAGCCCCGTCTCGGTGCTCTACGGATTTGTGGCTAATGTTCTCCCAGGATAACCTAGATTCCTCTTGTTCAAGGGGCACGCCTTAACAAGATCTTGAACTTGGAATATGGTGGAACTCTCTCAGACTCAAGAAACAATATGAGACTCTATTTTTTTTGGATGAAATTCGGATTTCTTTTCTGTGTGTTAAAAGGAACATAAAACTTCATTTTATAAGTATGGAAGGATGCCTCAAAGGCACCCTTAGGGTTGGGGTGCGACCCTTCAAAGGATTATACCCCCCCTCCCATGCACCCCTTGGAGCATAGGATCATTTTACACACAATTGGAGGACATGTCCCCATGAGATACCATCCAAGAGACATGTTCCTCCTCCATCCAAACAAGTATATTTGAAGATTTGAAGAATTTCCAACAAAATCCAACTCTCATACCAGATACAACCTCATGACAAAGATTGAATCATCTAGAGCTGTGCTAGTTAAGAAATGAGTGCAATAACAATCCGATCAATAGGGACTTAGATGAATAATTATAAAAAAAGAAAGATTTAATGGGTAATCATTAAAAAAAATAAAAATAAATAAAAAAAAAATTAAGGAAGGAGGACTCAAGAGTATTTATGTATATTGATAAACTTTCGCAAATCTCGCGCCAAGGATATAAATCTCTCTTTTTTATCCCCATTTTGGCAGAGGAATAACATAAAGAACAAATTAAGGTACATCATTCTTACGAGAGGCTTTCATTTCTGCTTCCTGGAGTTAGGATTATGCCTCTTCCTAGTGCCCAAATCAGCTGCATGCTTGGAGGCCTTGTCAAGTGCACTAGACAACCAATTTGAAGTGGTCGAAATATAATCATGGCTAACAATTTTAGTACCAATATGTCCTGCTGCCTGCTCTGCTGCACAAACAAGTGATCTTGTCTGCTCCATTAACAACCTTCCTTTCTCTGATAGCTTGTAGTTCTCCTCTACTTCCTCTTTAGTCTTGTTTAACATTTCAATGCCTTTTGAAGCTATAGCTTGCATTCCCGGAATAAATCCTTGCATCTTCTTCTTCTATACATAACATTTGCACGTCGTTGATATCAAGCAAAACTAAAATAAGGAAATGAAATCACATTGATAAAATGTAGTTGTAGCTGGCCTTCAATCATTTTCTCAATATCTACACTTCAAGACTCTAGCTAGGGGGTGTCACTAACGTTAACTAAATGGTTATTAATTGTTCTTGAGCAATCAATAGGTCACACAAAGATGTCAATGCATGAAATGTACAAGGAAGGAGCCTCCAATTTAGGAATCAACTTGCCTGTCTAATATGCTAATGCTGTGTGTAACAATCAGTGGACTTCGAAGGAACATCTATTTTGGAAAGACTTTAGTTAAGCTAATCGGTGGTCATGTGATGTAGCGGGATTGGCAGCGGAGAAGTAAAATAAGTTCCTAGATATCATTTCAATTGTGGTTCGCTTTAAGTGCAACCATCAAATTAAGAGAAAGTATAGAACCATCTTATGACAAATTCAAGAATTAAAACATATAACCCTTAATGTCTATGATAGTATAATATTACCTCGAATGGGGTTCCAAACTCAACATTCAGCACCAATATTACTAAAGAGAGTGCTTGAGATAATAATAAGGGAAAAGAGAGAAGGAAAAACCACAAGAGACATAGAGAGAAAGTACCTTGCTCTCGTTGGCCAATTGGTCCAGAATGGGAGGATTAGCTAAATCCTTTGCAGGCAAGATGCTTATTGGTTGGCTTCCAAAACGAGCACCCTATAAACAAGTGGAGCAAATAGCAGAGTTATAACCAATCAGCCTGATAGAATAAGGCTAAGAGCTGACTGAAATGCTAAGCTAGCTACCATGGTTGTTTACAATAACCATCATAACGCCATATAAACTTTAAAATTAAACAACTTTACACCAACCTCTTTTTTTTAGTTCCTGAAGTTTCTAATGGGATTTAAATTAAGGAAATTTCAATCTTCCACATGCTGGGCTCAGTTATCCGTCCATGATTACTCTATTTTTGTTGTCTTTTAACTTCCAAAGTAGTACAAGTACAGAGTATCCTGAAATAGTCTATTAAATAAGAAATTTGCAAGCTTGACTCAAATAGATTAGGAAATGAGTTTTAATCTTTATTTATGATCAGTAGGATAATAGCACGTAAAAATTACATGAAGGAGGAGGGCTGTTTGAAATGCATAAGGTTGTACAAACGTCACTAAAGCCGTCTGTGAAAGGTCTTTATTTCTGCCGATCAATAAAAAAGATATAACCATCATAAATAGCAGGAGAAAAAATCAAGCAGATAAAATGGGACAATAAAAGTTCCGTTACCTTTGTAGTTGAATTTTTTCGACAGTTCCACAGTATGAGAAGAAGGTATTCAGTTCTCCGAGAGTCACCCCGGGTGAAAGGCCAAGAACTTGAATAGTTAAATCTTGCGTACTCATTATGATTGCAATTCCTAGCTATCCCCCACTGTAGCCTTGTTATCTTTTTATGTGTACAAGAAGCTACTATATGAGAAAGTCCTGGGTGGGGCTACCCCATCTAAGTCCTTATCTGTAAGGATCTCAAATCCCACGTGATTAAATAGAACAATGTAAATGATAATATAATATCATAAACACCCTATTTTTATAATCGGTTTTTGTGGATGAGTATTACCCAGCTTCATTATCGTTGTTGTGGATAGAGAGACCTAAAAAGGCTACTATCCGAAGAAGAAATTCGTGAAAACACCCAGTTAGATATGATAGATCTCAAATCTAATATTATTTATTTAGAACGATATAAATGAGAATATAAACGAATGAATTCTACACATGAATTTGTAAGATGCTTGTACTATAGAAGGAAAAGGCAGCTATGAGAATAAAGGCTAAATAAAGAGAGGAATAATTTAAGTGGGGAATATAGAAGCTTAGAATATATCCATCCCCTTTCAAAAGCTGGGAGGTCTGCAGCAGAAAAAGAAAGTTAACACTAGCAACCAGAAAACATTCTTCAATATCCAAATAACCAACAATCCAAAGACAACAAAATATTCCAAATAATCAGATTAATTAAGGAAAACTATTTGGTCACATCCTTCGTCCAGTTATTCCCCTCAAAGTTGTCCACTCATCAAGGAGCTCAAACTAGAACTATTAAACCAGAGATGTAATTTGTCCTTACAGAAGGAATTTAAAGTATGATAAACGTCTGTTTTCATGCTCACGTGTGATAGTTATGGAATTGACAAAACTTTTCAGCTCAACATGCAACTGTTAAGGAAATAATATTATGGAAACGGTGTTAAGGAAATATTATTATGGAAACAATATTAAGGAAATATTATCTCTTTATTATGAAATCAATTTTCAAGAAATGATTCCTAGAATCCTAAGATTTTATGATTTTATTATATTTCCATTATTAATATTAATTATTTCCTATTTTGATTTTCTATGTAGCCTATATAAAGGCCCCTATCATTGTAAATATAATATAGAGTGAATTCAATACTTTATTTTATTATCTAACATGATATAGGATACCAGGTTCTGAATTTTCTAGTTTCATTCTTGTTGGCGCGTGGGGGATCGCGGCTACCATAATTGTGTGACCCTCACGCGCTCCCCTTACCTACTGCCACCTTGCCCACCGCTTTCACTGCGCCACCTTCACTACACCGCCTTCATTGAGCCACCTCGCCACATCCACAAACCAACGCCACTGTTTTCAATTTTCACACAAGCAAGTAATTTTCCCAACTCCTCACTGCAAATTGCATATGCCTTGGGATGATTATTTTCTTCTCATTGTCACGTGCCATGTTCTGAACAAACTCCAACAACCATGGCTTAATAATCAAAAGCCACAAACTTCTAATGTTTGTACTTTTGAAGGTCTTTGGTTATTCAACTCATTGCGAAGTCTTGGATCTATTGCCTTCAATTCATTCAATTCATTTTCAAACTCCTTCTCAGGCTTCAGCTCCCCCTCGGGCTTCGGCTCTCTCTCAGGCTTCGACTCTCTGTTGAGCTTCGGCTCTCTGTCAGGATTTCACTCTCTGTCGGGCTTCGGCTCTCGAAGGCTTCGGCATCCTCTCGGGATTTCACTCCCTCTCGGACTTCGGCTCCCTATTGGGCTACAGATCCCTATTCGGGCTACGTAAGTTAAAGCTCCCTATTGGGTTTCAGCTCCCTCTTCGGACTTCGGTTCCCTTTCGGGGTTCGGCTCCCCATTCGGGCTTCACAGGTTAAAGCTCATCAATTATCTCACAGTTTCCAGCCTCCAAGTTTCAAGATTTCCAATTTCGGGACTCCGCTCTCCGACTTCAAGATGCAACCTCAAATTTGTCCATCGTCACCAGCTTGAATTTGAGAGGGTGTTAAGGAAATATTACTATGGAAACAATATTAAGGAAATATTATATATTTTATTATGGAATCAATCTCTCCTAGAATCCTTAGATTTTATGATTTTATTATATTTCCATTATTAATATTAGTTATTTCATATTTTGGTTTTCTATGTAACCTATATAAAGGTATCTACTATTGCAGAATACGTTTCATTAACAAATTTAATATGCATTAATCAATTAACATACTAAAAATCAGAACTTAAACCATGAAACTTAGAAAAACCCGAAAAAGTTGAAGATGATAAAACCAGAATCCAAGTCAAGTTGCCACTGTCTTTAAGAACTTATCAGCCTTGCCTCGGTGCTCAACAGATGTCTTGTGGCTAATGTTCTCCTAGGATTACTTGGATGCTTCTTGTAGAAGGGGTACTCCTTTCACAATAACTTGAACAAGGAAAATTGGTGGAAACTTTTTCTTTTAACTTGACTCACTTATGAATGACTTGTTAGTGTTGGAATTTCTGAATGTTCTCAAATGAATCCAAGACCCTCCTTTATATAGGTATGAAGGAGTACCTTTGAGAACACCCTTTGGCTTAGGGTGTAACCCTCTTAAGGGTTATACCCTTTCCTAAAGCCTAAGAAGGTCTAAAGATTCATCCTTCCAATATAGAGGACATGTCCCTTCATCCTTGTGTCTTTCCCATAAGACACTACTTAAGGGACATGTCTCTCTTACTTTATTACTATATATATTAGAGAATTTATAACAATCCCCCACAATTCTCTAATATTAATGCAGACACTTAAGAGAGTTTCCGTGAAATAAAACTGCATCGAAATAGGTAGCTTTCGCCTTGAACCTTTCCTAGTGAATGACAATCGGATTTACTTGGCAAACCAGTGACCAATAGTCTTGAACTGTTATGCCGTTGGTGTAAACCAAGACAATTGCCAACATACAGCTTTACTTCGACCATTTCCCGTTCTATAATTGTGTTCATTTCGGCCATGAACATGTCTTGGATTCATCAAGTACTTTAGGGAATTCAGCCTTTAAAACTCCTATGGAAGCGGCCTCACTTCTTACTTGAAATAAGTGATCTACTATAAAGAGCTAATCTGCCTTAACCCTCATTAGAACTCTTCTCCTAATATAGTGATCATTAAAAGTCTTAGTTTATCCTAACCTTGACAGACAGCACTCTGCATCATTACAGGAATGGGAAAAAGTATAAACTAATATATATTACTATATATATTAGAGAATTTATAACAATCTCCCACAATTCTCTAATATTAATGCAGACACTTAAGAGAGTTTCCGTGAAATAAAACTGCATCGAAATAGGTAGCTTTCGCCTTGAACCTTTCCTAGTGAATGACAATCGGATTTACTTGGCAAACCAGTGACCCATAGTATTGAACTGTTATGTCGTTGGTGTAAACCAAGACAATTTCCAACATACAGCTTTACTTCGACCATTTCCCGTTCTATGATTGTGTTCATTTCGGCCATGAACATGTCCTGGATTCATCAAGTACTTTAGGGAATTCAGCCTTTAAAACTCCCATGGAAGCGGCCTCACTTCTTACTTGAAATAAGTGATCTACTATAAAGAGGTAATCTGCCTTAACCCTCATTAGGACTCTTCTCCTAATATAGTGATCATTAAAAGTCTTAGTTTATCCTAACCTTGACAGACAGCACTCTGCATCATTACAGGAATGGGAAAGAGTATAAAACTCTACAGTGCTTGTTTTGAATTGCATAAAGTTTTGGTTGTCCCTTTTGAACCTAGATCTTAGGATCTCTAGTCAGCTAGGTTGAGTTTCCAGAGTCACAATTCGTAATTTATAGGCTTCAAGTCCATTCCCCTTGATGACTTCTCAACTTGCTCTCTAGGTAAACCTTTAGTGAGTGGATCCGCTAGATTTTTCTTTGATTTGACATAATCTATCGAAATTATGCCACTTGAGAGAAGTTTTCGTATGGTATTATGTATGCGACGTATGTGTCGAGACTTACCATTATACATTGTATTTTGGGCTCTCCCAATATTCGATTGACTATCACAATGTATGCTTATCGCTGACACTGGTTTGGGCCAATTTGGAATATCCTCTCGGAAATTTCGAAGTCATTCCGCTTCTTCCGTTGTTTTGTCTAATGCTATGAACTCTGATTCCATAGTAGACTGGGCAATACATATTTGTCTCGAGGATTTCCATGACATGGCTGCACCACCAAGTGTGAAAATAAATCCACTAGTAGATTTGGAATCCACTGCCCTCTAGAACAACAGGATATCTCGTATAATGCAGATCATATTTTGATGTTTCTCTCAGATACCTCAAAACTCTTATTATGGCTTTTTATGTCCTGGATTGCTCATATATCTGCTAAGCCTGTTTACAGCTTGAGCGATATCAGGTCGTGTGTAATTTGTGAGATACATCAGACTTCCGATGATTCTCGAATACTCTAATTGCGATACGCTTGAGCCACTATTCTTTGATAAATGAAGAGTTACGTCTACAGGAGTTATTGCCACATTAGATCTTCTTAATTATATTTCTCAAGTATCTTCTCAACATGATGAGTCTGAGATGATATATATCCCTCTGATGTTCTGGAAATCTTAATTCCTAAGATCACATCAGCTACTCATAAATCTTTCATATCAAATTTGATGGTCAATACTTTCTTGGTAGACTGAATTATCTCATGATTACTACCAATTATTAGCATATCGTCTATGTAGAGACACACAATCACATATCATTTTTAAGTTGATTTGGTGTATACACACTTATCACACAAATTGATTTTGAACCCACTTGACAACATTTCTTTGTCAAATTTTTCATGTTATTGTTTAGGTGTTTGTTTTAATCCGTATAAGAATTTTACAAGTTTGCACACCTTCTGTTCTTGTCCAGGAACATTGAAACATTCTGGTTATTCCATGTAAATCTCTTCATCTAATTCACCATTTAAGAATGTCGTCTTCACATACATTTGATCTATTTCAAGACCAAATATAGTTGTTATGGCTATGAGCATTCTTATTGATATGGTACGAGTCACTGGTGAATAGGTTTCAAAGTAATCAAGGCCTTGTTTTTGTCTATAACCTTTTATGACAAGTCTTTCCTTGTACTTATCTATTGACCCATCCGGTTTAATCTTCCGTTTGAATATCCATTTGTAGCCCGGTGGCTTACAACCTGGAGGAAGATCAACCAACCCACAAATATGATTTTGTAGGATGGAATTAATCTCACTATTGATAGTCTCTTTCCATAAATGTGCCTCCGACGAAGACATTGCTTCTTTATAGCTTTGAGGCTCATTTTCTAACAAGTATGTCAGAAAATCAGGTCCAAATGACTTAGATGTTCTAGCTCTTTTGCTACGTCTAGGTTCAATTTCCTCAACATTTTCACGTTGATCTGATTCTTGGTCAACTTGATCACTGCCTTTGACAGTATCAATAGTTCTTTTGAGAGACTCTGTTCTTTGTCTTTCCTTACAAGGAAATGTCTCTTCAAAGAATGTCGTATTCCTTGACTCAATTATTATATTTGGATTGATGTCAGAATTTTCAGACTTATGTACCAAGAATCGATACGCACTACTGTTGTGAGCATATCCAATGAATATATAATCAACAGTCTTGGGTCCTATTCTAATCTTCTTAGGTTTAGGAATCGTCACTTTGGCGAGCACCCCCACACTTTCAGATATTTGTAGGAAGGTACGTGACCTTTCCATAATTCATATGGTGTCTTGTCCAATCTTCTGTGAGGTAGCTTGTTCAGAACGTAGTTGGTGGAAAGCAAAGCTTCCCCCCACAAGTTCTGGGGTAAACCAGAGCTTGTCAACATGGCATTCATCATTTCCTTTAATGCTCGGTTTTTGCGTTCCACAATCCCGTTTTGTTGAGGCGAATAAGGAGCAGTAGTTTCGTGAATAATTCCATGATTGGAACAATATTCACCAAATGGTGACACATATTCACCTCCTCTATCACTCCTGATTCTTTTGATTTTCTTGCCAAGTTGATTTTCAACTTCGTTCTTATAGTGTATAAAGCTCTCAATGGTTTCATCTTTGCTCCTCATCAAATACACATAACAGAATTTTGTGCTATCATCGATAAAAGTGACAATGTACTTTTTACCGCCTCTTGTTTGCACAATATTCGTATCACACATCGGAGTGTACAAGTTCCAAGGGTTCAGAACTTCGTTCTATGGAATGAAATGATGCTCTATGCATTTTTGCTTCAACACATGCCTCACATTTATGTTGGTTATCAATTGTAAATTTAGGTATAAGGTCCATGTTAATTAATTTATGCATTGTATCATAATTAACATGTCCTAACCTCTCATGCCATACATTTTGTGACTCAATAATATAAGCGGAAGATGTAGCTTTATTATTAGCACTGTGTCGATTGACAGTCATTACATTGAACTTGAAAAGGCCCTCAATGAGGTATCATTTTCCTACATAGACATCGTTCTTGATCAGTACAAATTTATCAGAAATAAATACAAACTTGAAACAATTCTTGCTAAGGAGTGAACCCGAAACCAAGTTCTTCCGAATATCAGGAACATGCAAAACATTCCTCAATGTAAGCTCTTTCCCAGATGTTATCTTCAGAACCACTGTGCCTTGTCCAACCACTCTAGAGGTAGAAGAGTTTCCCATTGTTAGATGATCGCCACCATCGACCTTCTGATACGAGGAAAACATCTTGCTATCAGCACAAATATGACGAGTAGCCCCAGTTCCACTGTTCTTTATCTTTTTGCTACCCTTTCCACCCTCGACGATGTTGGCCTTAGACTCCATAATCTTGTAGCTGGCCTTTTCAGACTTCCTGTTGTCCTCTTCAATCCTCAATCGGACTCTAAGGTCTTCAAGACTCATCTGTTTCTTTTTGTGTTTCAGATAGCTCCTGAAGTCATTCCATGATGAAGGTAACTTTTCAATAATTCACAGAGTTTCATTCTCTCATCCAATATTTCATGAATGATTAACTGTAGTTCGCCCAACTGAGACATCACCGTCTTTGAATCTACGATCTTGTAGTCCAAAAACCTACCCACGATAAATTTCTTATGTCCGGCATCCTCGGTTTTGTATTTCTTCTTGAGAGATTCCCAGAGAATCTTCGTAAAAGTCATGCCTTGGTACACATTGTACAGGGTATTGTCAAGTCCTCCCAAGAGGTAGTTCTTGCACAAGAAGTCGCCTGACGACCATGTCTCTTCTCGCAGTTGCTTGGCTATTTCTGTTTCTCCCTCCACAGGACCCAGAGGATCTTTGAGGTACTTAGCCAACTGTAGTATTGTCAGGTAGAACAACATTTTGCTCTGCCATTGTTTAAAGTTTTCTCTACCAAACGTTTCCGGTTTTTCTCCATGAGCGACCGGTACTGTGATATTTCTGCTAGCCATGTGTAACTGGAAAGTCAACAGTAATCAGTAAGTGTACAAAAGACAAATTACACAACGATCAAACATATGATCTTGTTTAAGTGATATACTAAGAATCCACTCGTTGTTAAATTAGACGGTAGTACCAAATAACACTAGTCCTTGAATTTACGACTAAGATTTCTTATGATAAATGATTAAAAGAAAATTCCCAGAGGACGAGGGGGGGTCGGAATAACCACTTAAATCCCTGTCCACTTAGGCTCTTATCGCGTTGTTGACAGAATATCCTTTAAACACTTTCTCAATAGAATATCTTAGACATTCAAACTTAGTATTACACTTCAATTCACAATACAATAATAAATGTGTAAATTTGTATATGTATATGTCAATCAAGCTTGGACTAAATTACTTGTGTAAAGTTACACGTTTAATTCTCAGCCAAGTATGCAACACAACTACTTTTCAACTTTATCACTATGTGTATGCTTGTGATAATTGAACACTCTAAAATTAATTTAAACCTATACTACCAAGTCTATAATAATACAATATATGATTTTACTAAGTTAACATTATTGCATATATGTCATACATGTATATCATATGGTAATATAAATTAATTTAAGTCTATGTTATTATTTTTGAATCTAAAATAATTCTAGGATTAATTTCGTTAGTGTCACGTTCGTTAATTCATTCGAACGAAATTTTCCAATGAGATCACGTTCGTGTAGCGTTCATAAACGTGTTCAAACGAAGTTTTCCAGAGAGTTCACGTTCGTGTTACGTTCGTAAATGCGTTCGAACGAAGTTTTCCAAAGAGTTCCCGTTCGTGTGCGTTCGTAAACGCGTTCGAACGTTCTTTAGCAAAAGACTGGCGTTTGAGTTGCTTTTGAAGACGCGTTCGAACGAAACTGCGTAAAATAGAATTTTTGCCTACGCGTTTGTCGGGCGTTCAAACGCCCATGCGTATTTTTCATGTACATAACACATTTTCTAGAAAATTGACAATTAAAACATGTAAAATTTCATCTAACAACACTTAATATGTAATAAGTTCTTAAAATTGTTGGAGAATATGTGTTTTTAAAAAAATTTAACATGCACTAATCAATTAACATATTAAAAATCAGAACTTAAAGCATGAAACTTAGAAAAACCTGGAGAAGTTAAAGATGATAAAACCAGAATCCAAGTCAAGTTGCCTCTGTCCTTAAGAACTTATTAGCCCCGCATCGGTGCTCAACGGATGTCTTGTGGCTAACGCTCTCCCAGGATTACTTGGATGCTTCTTGTAGAATGGGCACTCCTTTCACAAGAACTTGAACAAAGAAAATTGGTAGAAACTCTCTCTTTTAACTTGACTCACTTATGAATGAGTTGTTAGTGTTGAAATTTTTGGATGTTCTCAAATGAATCCAAGACCCTCCTTTATATAGGCATGGAGGGGTGCCTTTGAGAACACAATTTGGCTTAGGGTGTAACCCTCCTAAGGGTTATACCATTTCCTAAAGCCTAAGAAAGTCTAGAGATGCATCATTCCAATGTAGATGATATGTCCCTTCATCCTTGTGCCTTTCTCATATGACACTACTTAAGGGACATGTCTCTCCTACTCTATTATCATATATATTAGAGAATTTATAACACCTACCATTATAAATATAATATAGAGCTTTCATTATCTAACAGCAAAGCAACAGTGCACTGCATGTTTCTCCAGTCAAATGTTCAGTGACCAATTAAACTAATAACCAACAGTTAGATGGTTATCATCTTCGTGAAAGTGCAAAATGATGGCTCATAGTCAAGACCAACTAAGTGAAGGCATAATTTTGCACACACTTAGCATGTCCGTACTCAATCATGAATCATAAATGCCATCCGTTAAAAATTAGAACAGCTCAAACATGAAGTAATTCAGGACATGAGTTCACCTTCAGTTTGCATGCACTTGTTAGAAAAAATCGGATTGACGCGGCGCCTTGAGGCGCGCTTCAGCTGCCTCAGTGTCACTGCCGCCTCGAGGCAGCCACCTCTAGCCAATTAATGGAAAAGGCCGCCTCAACCGCGTAAGACGTACCCCGACTCCAACACCCAAAAAATTTAAAAAAAAAATATTGGAATCCTGTTGTCGGCGCCATTGTATTGGAATCGGCACGACGAAGGCATTACAGTGATTTTGTCATGAACAAATGAGAGATGAAGAGCGCAAGTCAAAGCCCGAGAATCAATGGCAGTATGCTAGTGGGGTTTAGTATATTTATTTATTAATTTATCAATTAGTGGTCTTGCTTCTTCGAACATTAAAATCTGGTTTTTTGACATGGATTGATCTCAATTGGTTAAATTGTTAACAATAACACGTGTAACAATTCTTGCAAAGTGTGTCTTTCATTGGTTGGTCAATAATGCTTCAAGAATAAAAATGTGAATTTACCGAACCTGATATTAAAATTTAAATGATGGATTAAGCATATGTAGAAAAGTGAATTTGGGCTGATATTGAAATTTTTAGGGTTTGAAATTGAGATTATATTCACATTTGGTATCAATCAAATATAAGATAATTATATAAAAAAAATAGCAATCATTGATAAAAGCAATTAGCATTAGACCCGGCCAAGGTTCCGGTTCGGAACCGGAACCGAACCGGAACCTGACCGGTTCGGTTAGGGTTCTTACCCTGACCGAACCGGAATTAAAAAAAAAAATTTATTTTCTTGGAACCGGTTCCACAAGTAAATCTCAATTTTTTTAATTAATAATAATGACTTAATGAGGTTTAAAATTGTAATACTAAAACATGAATGTCCGCATCCTTTTTATAACCAACTCTTGGTTATTGACTTCTTTATATAAGCGATGTGGGACACAATAGCCAAGTAACAAATATCCCACATCGCTTATATAAAGAAAGCACTAGCCAAGAGTTGGCTATAAAAAGGATTATATGTTAAAAGAATTTTATAAAAAAAGGATTCTATAAAAATGATGTGATAGTATGAAAAAACATTACGATTATAGAATTTTTTTTATTTTTTAAAATTTATTATTTAAAAAAAAAAAAAAAAAAAAAACCGGAAGGGGAACCGTAAACCGAACCGGAACCGACCGGTTCGGTTCCGGTTCGGTTTACGGTTCCGGTTCCACTTAAGTGTGAAACCGGAACCGAACCGGAATTAACCGGTTCGGTTCCGGTTCCACACTCGTGGAACCGGGAACCGGCCGGTTCGGTTCGATTCCGAACCGGAACCGAACCGGCGGCCAGGTCTAATTAGCATGATATAAAAGATTTGAAGTTTAAATTTCAAGCAAGAGTTAATAAACCACTCCTTATCATAATTTGATTATCATAATTAGGAACAAAATTTTACTTTAAAAATGAACAATATTATTTATTTATGTTTATATTATATTTTTTCCGTGTTCAGATTGAGGCTACTACCTTGACCGCCTCACCTCACACAAGAGTACCGTCTTGCACTGCTTACCGAGAACCTTAGTGATATACACTTATGGTTCTACTTTCATAGCACAATCTCATCGATAGGGAAGAGTTTAAAAAAAAAAAGGCAAAGGACAAATAGATTCTCAACGTCTATTCAATTGGTCATAAATATCCCATTCATTTGAAAAATGGTTATAAAGATACCCTTTTGATAATACCGACTATGTAATCTTCCTTTATACGCATCCATTGAGATAAATGACACCATATTCTCTAATGATGTAATCTACCGTCAATGGAACATATAAACTTTAGGAAATTCTCTAAAATTACATATATATTTATAGGGTACCTCTTTAGAATACATGTCCCTTGACATGTGTCATTTGAGAAAGACACAAATTGAATAGATATTTCCCTTAGAGTGAAAGAATATAATATGAGTTCAAAGAGTATATTGGAGGGTTATAACCCTTAAAGGATTACATACTTTAACATAAAAGTGCCTTTACAAAGGAACTCTCCATGTCTATAGATAAGATCCATTGCGCCTTCATTTTGTATCCATAAATAATTGAGTCTACTAGGCATCATTAGGAGAGCCTAAGGTGTCTACATAAAAGAGAGAGTTTCCACCATTGTTCCTAATTCGTGTTCTCGATATAAAGAAGTGCCCCTTTATCGAGAAGTCACACAGAATCCCGGTTGAATGTTATCCAAAGATCATAAGCGCATCGAGGCGGCCTAATATGTTCTTAAGGAAAAAGACAAACTCGGCTTGATATATAGTTTTCTTGCTTTTGGATAAAATTTAGTTTTACAATTTTTTCTCTAAATTCAATTCTCGATTTATGTTTCTGCATGTATGTTCATAAGTGTTTCATTATTGTGTTTATGAATTATACATATTTAAGTAAATTAAAACACATATCACCAACAATCTTAAGAGTTTTTTTTATCGTATTTGTGTTGTTCATTCTGATTTATGCATGATTCATGCATTTATGCATTGGAAAACATTCAAAAACATGTTCAACGTAAGTAAATTATGTAAGGGCATTCGAACTTCTATTGAAAGCGTGAAAAGCATGCACTGTTTCGTATTTTCGTTTGAACGAGGTGACAAATGTCAATTGAACGCGAGATATCTGGAAGGATTCATTCGAAAGGTTGCAAATGCTACATGAATGTGAATACTTTGGAAGGATTCATTTGAATGACTGAACGAATGTGACACAAACGATAGTTCAGACTTAAATTAATTTTGAAAAAATAATATACATGGTTTAGTATGCATGATAAATTCGTAGATTTAGTTTGATCAAGTATCTAGTTTATCAACTTATTAATTGTCATATATTATACAAAAAATTTAATTATGAAACTTGGTAATATGGACAAAAGTTAATTATAGAATAATCCAATTATCACATGCATTAGATTTAATATGTGGTAAAGTTAAATGTGACTATGTGAATTCATGTCTTGTGTTATTAAATATTAATTTAGGAAAATCATATAATAAAATTATAAACTTGGTTATTATAAATTAAATTAATATTTATATGTTCAATTTCACAAATTAACACAATAATTTTAAGTGAAAAAGTTGATGTTGGTAATATAATATTTGTTGAGAATTAAACTGTAACACTAAGAATGAATGCCTAAGATTTTCAAATGAGAAAATGACTAAGGAAATTCTTACACCAAGGCGATAAGAGCCTAAGAGGACATGAATATAAGTGGTTACGTCGGACCCCCTCATTATCTGTGAATTTTTCTTTTTCCACTTATCATAAGATATTTTAGTCATAAATTCAAGAACTTGTATTATTTGGTGTAATTTTTATTACTATCCAAAATAATAACAAGCGGATTTTTGGTCTAAAACACAGACAAGATCATAAAAATTGATCAGTACGTAATTTGTATTGTGTAGATTTATTGGTAATTTTTTATAGAATTTACATATTTAAAGTTATACATGGCTAGTGTAAATATCATACTACCAGTTGCTCATAGAGAGAAACCAGATAAGTTTGGTGGAGAAACTTCAAATAGTGGCAGAGAAAAATATCGTTCTACCTGGACACATTACAGCTGGCTAAGTTTCTCAAAGAAACTCCTACGGGTCTTGTGGAGGGAGAAACTGAAGCTGCTTGGCAAATGCAGGTAGAGTCATGGTCGTAAGGCGACTTCTTGTGCAAAAACTACCTCTTGGGTGGTCTTAACAATACCTTGTATAATGTGTACCAAAGTATGAACTATGTAAAGATTCTCTAGGAATTTCTTGAGAAGAAGTATAAAATTGAAGATGTCGGACAAAAGAAATTTATCATGGGTAGGTTATTGGACTATAAAATAGTAGATTCAAGGACAATAATGTCTCAATTGGGTGAACTGTAGCTGAAAATTTATGAAATATTATATGAATGAATGAAACTCTATGAAATATTTCAGGTTGCCACAATCATTGAGAAGTTACCTCCATCTTAGAATGACTTTAGGATTTATCTGAAACACAAAAAGAAACATATAAGTCTTCAAGATTTAGGAGTTCGATTGCGAATTGAAAAAGGACAACAGGAAGTCCGAGAAGACTAGCTACAAGATCATGGAATTTAAGGCCAACATCGTTTGAAGGTAGAAAGATTAGCAAGAAAAGAAATAACAGTGGAGATGATTCTTCCCAATGGAGCAGAAAGTTCAAAGGGAAGTGCTACGTTTGTGGGAAAAACGGTCACATGTCAAAGGATAGTAAAAATAAAAAGTCCCAGGATAAGGGCAAGAAAAAGAAAAATGAGGCTCATGTCACTGAAATAAGTTGATGACTGATGAAATTTCAGAGATGGGCCTTTCAGCGGTTGACAAAAGCCAACTTAATCGGTAACCCAAGAGACTGGTGGGTAGATATGGGGCTACTCGTCATATTTGTACTGACAACAAGATGTTTTTATCCTATTAGAAGGTCGAGGGTGGTGATCATTTGACCATAGGGAAATCGTCTACATCCAGAGTGATTGGATAAAGCACAATGATTCTGAAGATGACATTCGGGAAAGAGCTTACATTGAATAATATCTTTCTAGATAATCGAAAGAACTTAGTTTCAAGTTCCATTCTTAGCAAGAATGGTTTTAAACTTGTATTTATTTTTGATAAATTTATATTAACAAAAAAATGATGCATATGTTGGTAAAAGGGTACCTCACGTAAGGGCTCATTAAATTTAATGTAATAACGATGATTTGCAATAGCGTAAATAATAATAAAGCTTGAAATTTTGGTTATATTATTGAGTCACAAAATGTATGGTATGAAAGGTTTGAACATGTTAAATATGATACTATGCATGGATTAATTAATATAGACCTTATACCTAAATTTACCATAGATAACCAACATAAATGTTAAGCTTGTGTGGAAGCTAAATTGAGTAGAACACCATTTCATTCCATAGAATAAAGTTCTGAACCACTGGAACTCATTCACACTGATGTGTGTGATATGAATATTGTGCAAACAATAGGCAGTAAGAAGTATTTTGTCACTTTTATCGATGATAGTACAAGATTATGTTATGTGTATTTGCTGAGAATGAAAGATGAAGCTATTGAGAGTTTTATTCACTACAAGAATGAAGTTGAAAATCAACTAGGAAAAATGATAAAAAAAATTAGAGTGATAGGGGAGATGAATACGTTTTACTATTCGGTGAATATTATTCCAACCATGAAACTATTCACGAAACTACTGCTCCTTATTCACCTAAAAAAAAAGGATTTTGGAACGCAAAATCGAATGTTGAAGGAAATAATGAATATCATGTTGACAAGTTTTAGTTTACCTTAGAACTTGAGGGGGGAAACCATGCTTTTCGCCAACTATGTTATGAACAAGCTACCTCATAAAAGATTTGACAAGACACCATATGAATCATGGAAATGTCATTACCTTCCTATAAATATCTGAAACTGTAGGGGTATCTCGCCAAAGTGATGGTAGTTAAACTTAAAAAGGTAAGAATAAGACCAAAAATCGTTTACTATATTTTCATTGGATATGCTCACAACAATAGCACGTTTATATTCTTGGTATATAAATATGAGATTCCTGACATCAATTCAAATATGATAATTGAGTCAAAGTATGCGGCATTCTTTGAAGAGATATTTTTTGGTAAAGAAAAATAAAGAATAGAGTCTCACAAAAGAACTAATGATACTACTACAAGTAGTGATCTCGTGAACCAATAATCAGATTAACTTGAAATGAACCTAGACGTAGCAAGAGAGCAAGAACGTGTAAGTCATTTGGACATAATTTTCTAAAATACCTGTTAGAAAATAAACCTTAAAGCTATAGAGAATCAATGTCTTCTTCGGATGCTCCTTTATAGAAATAGGCTATCAATAGTGAGATTGATTTAATCTTATAAAACCATACTTGAGAGTTGGTTGATCTTCCTCTAGCTTGTAAGCTGCTGGGCTACAATGGATTTTAAATGAAAGATGAAGCCAGATGGATCAATAGATTAGTACAAGGCAAGACTTGTCATAAAGGGTTATAGACAAAAAACAATGTCTTGATTACTTTGATACCTATTCACTAGTGACTGTAATAAGAATGCTTATAGTCATAACAACTATATTTGGTCCTGAAGTACATCAAATGGATGTAAAGACTGCATTCTTAAATGGTGAATTGGATGAACAGATCTACATGGAACAATTAGAAGGTTTCGATGTTCCTGGACAAGAACACAAGGTGTGCAAACTTGTAAAATCTTTGTACAAATTAAAACAAACACCTAAACAATGGCATGAGAAATTTGGCAAATAGATGTTTTCAAGTGGATTCAAAATCAATGAGTTCGATAAGTGTGTGTACAATAAATCAACTCAAACAGGATATGTTCGTCTGATAATTGGTTGTAATAATGAGATGATTCAGCCTACCGAGAAAATTTTGACCAGTAAATTTGACATGAAAGATTAAGGAGTGGCGTACATGATTCTACGAGTTAAAATTTACAAAACATCAAAGAGATATATATTATCTCAAGCTCATTATGTTGAGAAAATACTTGAGAAATATAATAAAGAAGATCTAAACACAGCTAGACTCATGTGGACCTAAATCTCAATCTGTCAAAGAATACTAGTTTGAGTATATCGTAATTAGAGTATTCGAGAATCATCGAAAGTCTGATGTATCTCATGAACCATAAACAGGCTTAGTAGATATATGAGTAATCCATGATATAACTGCTGGAAGGCCATAGTAAGAGTTTTGAGGTATTTAAGAGAAATTTCAAAATATGGTCTGCATTATACGAGATATCCTACTGTTATAGAAGGATACAATGATACTAACTAGATATCCAATGCAACGGATTCCAAATCTACGAGTGAATTTATTTTCACGCTAAGATGTGTAGACGTATCGTGGAAATCCTCGAGACAAACATGTATTGCTCGGTCTACTATGGATTCTGAGTTCATAGCATTAGACAAAACTATAGAAGAAACAAAATGGCTTTGAAATTTCTTAGAGGTATTCCAAATAATGACCTTGCTTTGAATTCTTCTGCAGTAAAACACATAATCTTCAAGTTTTGCCTCAGATTGATTGAAAGATGGACTTGAATGAACATAATTGAATGAAACCCTTCATAGCCTTTGAAGAATTTCTCCCACAATAGAGCCAACATAAGGAACATGAAAGAAACTTTTAGAACTATTTTGAATGGCTTTTCAGGAATCTTAGGAGCCATAAAAGCTCTTCATAGCTGCTATGCATCTTCCATATCATGTGTTATATTTCGAGGCTTCAGAAATTATGTAAGCCCAATATGACTAGAATTTGATAACTTTTGTGATGTTGTTGCTAAGTTTATTGATGTTGAAGAAGGAGAAGAGGGAACTGTGATATGTAAAGATTAAAAGAAAAATCTTTCAAAGAGAAACAAAGAATGATCCCTAAAATTATACCAAAGTCAAATAATAGAAAAAATGAAAGAAAATTGAGTATATGCAGCTGTGCATTAAAGAGTTTGGTGAATGAAGTTAATAACTTTTGGTTTTGGCATTGGCTCTTCATATTTTTTTGACATACAAGTTTTGTGGCCTTTTAGTTGGTTTAAAGTTTTGAAGTTTCTTGGTCAGTTTGGTGTAACCAAAAAATAAATAAATACAATGTATATTGGTAAGTCTCGACACATATATTGTGATAACCAATCTGCTATTAGGAGATATTAAAATATAATGTATAATGGTAAGTCTAGACACATACGTCGAAGACACAATATCATATGACAACCACTCTCAAACGTCATAATTTCAATAGATTATGTCAAATCAACTGAAAAATAGCAGATCCACTTATTAATGGTTTATCTCGAGAGCAAGCTGAGAGAATGGGCTTGAAACCAATAAATTAAGAATTGTCATTATGGAAACCCAACATCTCTGACGGGAGATCTCAAGATTTAGGTTCGAAAAGGACAAATGAAACTTTGTACAATTCAAACCAAACAATGTAGATTTTTATACTCTTTCCCATTCCTATAATGCGCAAAGTGTTGTCTGTCTAAATTTATAGTTACAGGTTTGTCTAAATTCAATTCTGATTTATATTTCTGCATATATTTTCATTGGTGTTTCATTGTTGTATTTATGAATTATGCATATTTAAGTGAATTACAACACATACGGCCAACATAAACTTTTATGGTTCAGAGAAAGTTGGTGTAAGAGAAATTTGATCAAATATAGTTGCAACCGAACAATAAACACTTAACCAGTAAACACGTAACCAGTAAACATGTAGATTTAGATAGCAAAAAGTAGTGTGAAACTAGGGACCACAACTAATTTGATGCGATAAAATTGCAACCAGATAAAATTTCAAAACTTGTTCAAGTTATTTAATCTATGAGACATGTATAATAAAAATAATTAAAGATTAAAATAAAAGTCATTTTACCAGAAAATGATCCCAGACCACTTCCAATTTAAGCATATCTCAACTAATAACTAATAGTTAAATATTATATTACAAGGTTATAACTTCATAATATCTTATGTGGATGAATGCAAAAAATTTGAGACTATAAAACCTCAACAGTAGATATAAAGATATTTAATGAATAAAATATTCTTCTTTTCCATTCCAAAGATAAGACCCAAGTGAAATACAATAAAAGTGTCATTACAACAAAAAATGTCAATTTTCTATAACACAATCCCAACGAAAATGTTGTAATAGATTGACATGGTCAAAGCTATGGCTAACACAATGGGTCTAAAAAAGCTTTGATTAAGTTAATAATGGTCGGAACCCAACCTTCATTTTGTTAAAGAACAATCTAAAAATTTAATGGGTAATAACAAATTACTAATAGTTATTTTCAAGTACTATTGAAAGTTATGGTACTTAGAAATACTGAGGGTGAGTATAAACCACTCTTAATGGAGATTAACTGTTTGGCAACAAATAATATGCTTGAACTAAAGAAAACGAGAACTTCACCTATATGAACATGTGAAGTGGTGCCGCTTCTAACAAAAGTGAGAATAACTTTTGTAAATGTTCATGAATTCAAGATATAGCACAAGGCCTTAATAGTGATGATTTTATTGAAATTAAGGAAAGGAAAATTAGATTTATGTGTATGACATTTCCACTATTAACAATAAGGAATTAAGGTTCAAAGCTTAACTAATAAAAGGTTTAACTCGAGATAGATATTTTTGAAGCATAATCTAATTATTACAATCTAAGTGGGGGATTGTTGCAATAGATTGTAATATTGAGCAATAATTGTTATCCCACACTGAAATTGTAAAAGTTGAAAGAAGAGTTTATAAAGCATTAAATGCTTTATAGTTTAAATTGAAAAATGAAATATTTGGAGCGAAAGTATTTGGGTTGGATTCATAATTGACTATATATATAAATATATATTTATATGTCAAATATAGACACTTGGGAACTTGTGGAGCGTGCATGTTTATTTAATAATTAATTTTATGAATTAATTAATTATAATTAATTTTCAAATTAATTATTTTGTTAAATATTTTTTTTAGTGAACCAATGTAACTTAAATACTATTTTAAGATGAACCAATGTGACTGTTAAACTTAAATACTGCAACAGTTAGTATTTTATTTATTTATTTTTTAAATTGGACACAACTGTTGATATTTAAGTCAATAAGTATTTTTCTCAAAGGATGTATTTTTTGAATTTGTATTTTATAAAGGAAACTCCCTATATAATATTATTATCTCTTTTCTTTTTCCTGTCTCATTCTCTGAAATTCTTTTTGGAAATCACAGAATTACTGGTCGGTAATTTCTTTGCTTTGTTGTATCCTGGGGGTATATTGTTATAACCTTGCCATAAATTGGGGATAATAATTACTATAAGGAAAGTACAATCCACACCTTAAAGCAATTTCTGTTTCTTTTTCAATTATACAATGATCCATTTCTTTATTTTCTTCAACAAATTTAAAGTAATTATCGTTATGATATTCACCAGAATGGAGTCTGCACATACAAATATAATCAACCAAGACATGTATAAGTTGGAGCATTTTGATGGCACCAATTATAGTCGCTGAAAGGACAGATCATCTTTTCCCCTACTGAGTTGGTCGTGTTCTATATTTTGAATGAAAGTCTTCCTGAAATTCCTACACCAAAGGAAAACGATAATGATGAGATCAAGACTGCACGTAAAAAATGCGAAGATGATGAAATACGCTGTAGAGGCCACATACTGAATCATTTGTCTGATCGTTTATATGATATCTTCCAATCAATCAAATCTTCTAAGGATATCTAGAAAGTAATTGAATCAAAATACACTGCAGAGAGACAATGTACTGTTAAATTTCTTTCAATGAAATATTTTGAGTTTAAAATGGTTAAAAATATATATGTGATGACTGAAGTTGATGAACTACAAGTATTGGTGTCAAAGATGAAAAATCCGAAAATATATGCTTTTGAACCATTACAAGATGCTGCAGTTATGGCAAAATTGCCTTCATCTTGGGATAGTTACAAAAAGAAGTTACTGTATACTTTAGAAGATTTTTCTATTGACCAACTCCTTAAACATATACAAATTGAAGACGAAACATGAATTCGTGAAAAAAGATGTGTTTGAGGTGTTTGGTTTAAAAGTACATGACATTGAGAAAGACAATAAGACACAAATTGAAGACGAAACATGAATTCGTGAAAAAAGATGTGTTTGAGGTGTTTGGTTTAAAAGTACATGACATTGAGAAAGACAATAAGACACAGAATAATTATGGGCAGAAAATGAAATATGATGATGTTGGAGATTCTAATAAGAATAACCATGGAAACAAGAATAAAACATGTTATCATTTTATGGGAAGAAGGGGCATATAAAAAAGTAGTGTAGATTTTGGAATAAGCAGAAAACTGAGAATTCTCCTAAGGCTAACATGGTTGAAAAAGAATCTACTCCAGAACTGGTTTGTATGATATCTGACATGAAGATTAGTGTTGATGGTGTTTTCAGGCACTACAACATTTAAGACAGTACAACAAGGGCAAAAAGGGTAATTCCCTGACTGGATGGGATCATGTAGCCGACCCGACCACAACATGTGAAGACCGACCACTTTGGTCCGGATGACCGATCACTATAAGGTCGGCAGAAACACTCTCAGCATAAAAGATTGTCGTGACCGACCTCATGAAGACCGACCAGATAGCGAGCCGTGTTCAAGATGACAACACCCCATTCATTGCGGATAAGATAAGCAAATTATCCTACTCTCACAAGGAGAAGAAGTCAGAATCCAAGAAGGAATAAGAAAAGAGAAGGCAGTACTAGACCAGGAATCCTTACAAGAAGAGAAGATTGAGTTCAAATAGGATTTCTTGTGCAAATAGGAGTCTGATTTCTGTATTATTATAAATAGGAGGGTAGAGCATATGAAAAAGGGATCATAAAATCATCATAAGAAAGTGAGGGATCAGAATCATCAAGCTCTGATTTGTAAAAGCAAAGAAGAGACCCGAGGAGTGTATTTGAGTAATAAAAAGTACCACCCTGTTCTTGTCCGTGGACGTAGGTCGGATCCCAAAATCCGCCGAACCACGTTAAATCTCCTTGTCGATTGGTGTGTTTATCTGTCTTTTGCTAAATTTGCTTTTGGTTCCCCATAACCAAACAAATTCACCGTTGAAGGAGGATTACCTCGGAGGTGATATTCCCATATTACCCCGAGAGCAAAATCAGCCGTCAACAGTTGGCGCCGTCTGTGGGGAACTCTACGAAAAGCAACTTGCGTAATAAGACAAATGGCGGAAGGCGGAAACCAACAATCATCAGGGAGCTCGGCTGCAGACTGGATGGAAAAGATCGAGGAAAACCTTAGGAAGGAAAGGGAGGAAAACCAAACTCTACTAAAAACCATAGTAGACCGGTTGGAAAGGATGGAAGGAGCACGCGACGGAAAATTCGAGGCCGGGACTAGCCGGCGAAGGAGTGAGATAGCGGAAGGAAAGAGAATTGTTGATACAAGCGAAGACGACAGACCTCAAAGGAGGGAACCCTACAGGGTGAGATCCGTGGTAGTACAAAGGGATTCCCAAACCGAGGACACATGGGAAGAGGAAGATGACAAATCATCACCAGATCCCTCCTACGATAGCCCTCACAGTACCCGGAGAAGAGGAAAAGAACATACCGAAGAAGTGCGGGACGACGCCGACCCTGAGAAGCGCCGCTCCCAAGATAGCAGAAAGAAAAGATACCTCAGAGGGCGGCATGGAACCAGGGACAGCGGTATGAAATCTTGGTTACGGGAGGAGCTGGTCAAATGGGGAGTATACCCCAACGCAAACAGAGGGGATATCCAGGACGTCAAAGATGAGTCCCCCCTCACGGAGGAAATAAAATCGGAGAAATTCCCGAAGAGATTTAACATGCCGACCATGACACCGTACAAGGGCCATACCGACCCTAAGACCCACATTGAAAGTTTCACCCTGCTGATGGAGGTGCAAGGGGTAACAGGGGACGCCATCTGCAAAGTGTTCCCCCTAACTCTGGCCGGACCAGCCATTCTATGGTACAGGAGCTTAGCCCCAAGAAGCATCAGCAGCTTCACACAACTGAAGAAGTCATTCATACGACACTTCAAGGGGGCTTGTGTCCCCAGAAAGACGATTGGAGAACTCCGGCTCATGAAGCAAGGAGACGATGAACCTCTGAAGATATTTATTGAAAGGTACTATAATATGGTACTCGAAGTCGGAGGGTATGAATCCCTGAGGCCATGGAAAGCTTGAAAGGAGCCTTAAGGGTCGGAAGACTATGGACCCACCTAAGGATCCAGGACACCCCGGACTACGCCACCGCCCTGGAGGTGGCCCGGAAGTTCGTTTTGTTAGAGAATGAAGAGAAAGTGTCCCGGAAAGGGAACAATACCAGGGATAGAACCACAAGGGAGGGCGCCCCCCGCCGAACAGAAAAAGAATCCAGAAGACCACCCCCGAAACACAAAGAATTCAAGCCACTGCACCGGGACAATCAGGAGAGAAGGGCGCCGACCCAAGTAAACCACGTGGTCAGGGAGGATGCATACATTCCCCTAAAGAAACCACTGGGGCAAATTGTCATGGAGATCCAGGGGAAATGCCTCTTAGTAGAACCCGACCAAAGGAGGTTCCCCCCGGACAGAAGGAACCAAAAGGCTTATTGCATACACCACAACTCCAGAGGACATGCAACGGACGGATGTAAAGATCTGCGAGAACAAATGGAGGATCTAGCACGAAACGGGTATCTGAACAAATACATTGACCACGAGGTTATGACGACCAGACAAAGAGCATGTGGCCGCCAATTCAACTGAAAAAGGGCAGTTTGTCCCCGAAACATGAATAAAAACTTTCTCTTTTCAAAAAAAAAAAAAAAAAGGGGGTTCTCGTCCAATTTCTTAAAACATAAATAGAAAGACCTATTCAAAAACCGGGGACAAACTTAGCACCTAAATACAAAAAGAAACGACCAAGCAATAACGTCATTCAGTTATCCGGCTCGGGATCGGGTTACGTCCCACCGAGTCATGCATATTGGTCTGGGGACGGGACATTCCCCCAGAGCCAAAAACGTCTTTCGGCTCGGGGCTGGATTACGTTCCGCCGAGGACCCTTCATTAATCAGCTCGGGGTCGGGTTACGTCCCACCGAGTCATGCTCATTAGTCTGGGGACGGAACATTCCCCCAGAGCCAAGTATCTCTCTAGCTCGGAGTCCTCAGGGACATACCCGATGTAATGGATCCGTGAGAAGCATAGCACAGGGAGGGCTGATACCCCTGTGGCGATTGCTTACTCCAGTATTACCGAACATAAGGAGGAACATGCCCTTAATGTGTCGAACACTCTTCTGATCCTCGCCTGCCCGATGTAATGGATCCATGGGAAAGCATAGCACGGGGGATGATGACACCCCCGTGACGACTGCTAGCTCCAGTGATACCAGGCCTAAGGAAGAACATACCCTTAGTATCCCGGACACTCTTTGATCCATTCATCACCCGGATCTGTGGGAGACACAGCGCGGGGAGGCGTATACCCCTGTGGCGTGTGCCTACCCCAGCGTGGTAAGGAGGAGCCCTCATACAATACACAGGCTCCCCAGTGAACCGACGTGTAGAGGATGTGCCCTTACCGTTCATACGCTCTTCTGATCCGAATCCTGGTTCGCCGGGACACTGAATTGAAAGATTCAGAATTGTGTTTTGGAGGCCTCGGGCAGGACGCTATTTCGAGGCATCCGTGCTGTTGTTTACACTTGTGAAAAGTTTTAGTTTGGGACAAGTGCTAAGTCACCCCCACCTTTTGATTTTACCTTCAAAGGTTTTGTTTTTATTTTTTCGCCGGTCTGGCAGAGGGACGCCCATGCCAGATTCGGTAGGGCTTCAAAGGTTGATTCACTTCCCTTCTGAATAAGTCCCAGGGATTAATCGGCTCGGGTCTGGATTTCGTTCCGCCGAGGCCACTTGTTTATTCGGTTCGGGGCTGGATTTCGTTCTGCTGAGGCCGCTTGGTTATTTAGCTCGGGGTCGGGGTACGTCCCACCGAGTCAGCCCTTCGGACTGGGGACGTAACATTCCCCCAGGTCCAAGTGCCTTTCTCAGCTCGGGGTCGGGGTACGTCCCACCGAGTCAGCCCTTCGGACTGGGGACGTAACATTCCCCCAGGTCCAAGCGCCTTTCTCAGCTTGGGGTCGGGGTACGTCCCACCGAGTCAGCCCTTCGGACTAGGGACGTAACATTCCCCCAGGTCCAAGTGCCTTTCTCAGCTCGGGGTCGGGGTACGTCCCACCGAGTCAGCCCTTCGGACTGGGGACGTAACATTCCCCCAGGTCCAAGCGCCTTTCTCAGCTCGGGGTCGGGGTACGTCCCACCGAGTCAGCCCTTCAGACTGGGGACGTAACATTCCCCCAGGTCCAAGTGCCTTTCTCAGCTCGGGATCGGGGTACGTCCCACCGAGTCAGCCCTTCGGACTGGGGACGTAACATTCCCCCAGGTCCAAGCGCCTTTCTCAGCTCTGGGTCAGGGTACGTCCCACCGAGTCAGCCCTTCGGACTGGGGACGTAACATTCCTCCAGGTCCAAGTGCCTTTCTCAGCTCGGGGTCGGGTTACGTCCCACCGAGACAACTCCTTTGGTTTGGGGAGGTAACATTCCCCCAGAACCAAGTGCCTCACACAGCTCGGGGTCGGGTTACGTCCCACCGAGACAACTCCTTTGGTTTGGGGAGGTAACATTCCCCCAGAACCAAGTGCCTCACACAGCTCGGGGTCGGGTTACATCCCACCGAGACAACTCCTTTGGTTTGGGGAGGTAACATTCCCCTAGAACCAAGTGCCTCACACAGCTCGGGGTCGGGTTACGTCCCAACGAGACAACTCCTTTGGACTGGAGACGTGACATTCCCCCGGGTCCAAATTCCATCATCAGCTCGGGGCCGGGTTATGCCCCTCCACCTCATGTTAAACTCCGGAAGGTCTCGGAGCATTCAGGCAAACAAAAGAAGCATAAAAGAAAAAATAAGAAAGAAACAGGAAACATACATAAATATATATAAGTGAATTGTAATGTTATTACAAAAAAATTAAAGTATACATAGGGCCCCGGTAGGGTTACCCTTTCTCATTCAGCCCGCACAGGGGCAGGAACCTCTTCCTCAGCTGGCCCAGATGGCGGGAGAAGCGGCTCGGCATCAGGAGGAGGAGCTGCGGCTTCGACCTCGGCAGCAGGGGAGACCTCTGCTTCAGGGATAGGAGGAGGGATCTCAAGGCAGTCCTCGCCCGCGGCAGGAACCCCCGGTCGTTCTTTATAGGGCCCCGGTAGGGTTACCCTATCTCATTCAGCCCGCACAGGGGCAGGAACCTCTTCCTCAGCTGGCTCAGATGGCGGGAGAAGCGGCTCGGCATCAGGAGGAGGAGCTGCGGCTTCGACCTCGGCAGCAGGGGAGACCTCTGCTTCAGGGGTAGGAGGAGGGATCTCAAGGCAGTCCTCGCCCGCGGCAGGAACCCCCGGTCGTTCTTCATGGGGAGCCTCGGAAGCCGGAACAACCGAAATGGGGGCGGGATCCATCACCTCCTCAGGTGGGGGAGGGAGCCACTTCCGAAACTCCTCCTCGGAAATATCCCCCTTACAATAGCTGATGGCCGCATAGATAGGGTCCATGTTCAGACTCGGCAGCACCATCGGTATCATCTCGGCACAGTCGCCAACCCCCTCAAGACGGATGGCCTCCTTCTCGGCCTCAAGATCAGCCTCTCTCTTCCCAAGCTCGCTCTCCCTCTCCTCAAGATCGGTCTCTCTCTCCTCAAGCTCAGCCTCTTTCCTCTCAAGACTATCTCGGGCCCGTGCAACCTCCTCGTCCTTGGTCTTCAACTTGGCCTCGACACTTGCTACCTTCCCTTTCAAAACGCCAATCTCAGATTGGGCAACCTTCAGGTCCTCCCTGGCATTATCAGCAAGCTTTCTTTCCAGCACAGCGGCGGCCTTAAGAGCCTTGTTCGTTTTGAAGTTCTCGATGGCGGTCGCCTCGTGATTCTTAATCACCTCCTCCCGGTCAGCCAATTTTGCTTCCACTTCGGAGAGACGATTTTGAAGTCTTTGGGCCTGACCACCCTCGGACAACAGAGTCAGAAGAAGACCCTTATTCTTGGCCATGAGGTAGTTGCCCTGCACAAAAAAAAAGGGGGGGTCAAGACATAAAGTAAAGAGGCCCAACGACCCAAAAATCGAGAAGGAAAGTAAAAATACCTTTGCCATCTGAGAACTCATCTCAGTCACAATGGCTTCGGGAGATATATCCTCATACCTCGAAACCTCCCCCTGAGGAATCACCTCGGCCAATTCATTGAAAGCCGGCACTAAGTGTGAGGTAGCCTCCCGGATGCTTTCTCCCAAGTCATCCACCCCGAGGACCACAGAGCCCTTCCGTTTCTTGGAGGAGCCTTCAGATGACTTCTTCCCCTACGGACGTCCTTCCTCTTGACCGGAGCAGCCTCCTCCTCTTCTTCCTCTTGAGCCAACTCGGTCTCCTCGGTCCCAAGCTGACGCCTCCTCTTCCTGAGAGGCTTCGGCGGACTGGCAAGACGAGCAGATCCCAATGACTGCACACCAGAAGGGGAAGATAGTCCCCGAGCACCCGTTTGGACTTGCCCTTGAGGCACCTTCCCAGCAGAATCAGGCTGTGCCCGAGAAGTTCCAACCTCAGCTTGACCGGTCTTCGTCATCGTGCCGGCCAACTTTTCAAGAAACTTTGGCCTCTTCGACATGCCTACAAAAAAGGGAGAAAGAGAAATCAGGATCCGAGAACATAACAAAGACATCAAACACATAACAGGAAAACGGGGAAAAACATCAAAACAACCAGCAGACCTCCACCAATCCGACCCGAGATCTCCGGAGGGACGGTCCGAGTAAGGCCCGAATCAACAAAGGCCGCATCATTAACCAACTTCCTCCAGTGGGCAGCATACCCCCGAGCCCAATGTACCCGCCTCCGAACCTGACGAGAAACCTTGGGAGCATCTCGCCAACAAGCTGGGAGGAACCAGAGAAGTTAGAAACCTAAGAAACTAAGAACGGGAATAAAGAAAGAGTGAAGGGGCATTAAACTCCTAACCTCCAGCCCTGAAGATGTCCGGAACCGAGACGTCCTCCTCAAACGATCTCAGGACCCGACCCCAATCCCCAGTAGCCCAGAACCAAAGGTCCTTAAAATTCTTGTTTGAGTCGGGGAGTTTCTGGACAAGGTTGGACGAGCTGTCATAAGCAGAGAGGTAATACCAACCGTAGTGAGTCTTTGGGTTGGACTTCAAACGATATAACCTCTTCACTTCTTCCAAGCAAGGTACACCCAAACCTGCCCGATGCCAAACCACATATATGCCGGCCAGAATCCTCCAACTATTTAAACTTAATTGGCAAGGGGCAATCTCCATCTCAGCCAGCATCCAAGCAAAATAACGTTGCATCGGCAGCCGTAGCCCACACTCAAAAAAGGCGGGAAGAAGTGCCACCGAGCCCTCATCGGGTTGACTAGCACGATCCATCGGGCCGGGAACTTCAAGGGCAATATCTATTGGGATGTCGTATCGTTGCCGCAACAGCGCCAGATCATCCTCGGTTATCTTAGAGGGACGGTTCATATCCAGAGCCGACGACCCAAGTTCTCCAGGTTCTGGGTCCTTCCGAGGAATCCTCTGACGATAGGAGTCTTGTTCAATCTCAGAGGGAGTAGGGGTAGTGTCAAGGTCTTCTACACTAGGCGCCCCTGAGCCCGAGGAGAGCTCTTCAGCAGGGGGAGTTGAGATTTTGGCAGGCCTTTCGGAGGAAGAACTATTGTCGGACATCCCTAACACCCAGAAAAACAGAGAAGGGAGGGGAATCAGTCTATGAGGAGCTACCCACAGTTTCCGTACTAAACTAGATAGGGAGTCTCTAAAAGTGCCCTAAAGCAAGACCCATCAAAACCACAAATCTCTCCCTAAGCAAAATAAACAAACAGATTCACAGCATACAAAAGAGAAGAGATCGCTCAGAAGACTTACTTGTTCTTCTAAAAAAAAAAGCAGGAGGTTGTACGGTGCGGTGGTGTCCGATCCTTATGTTCACAGCAAAGAAAAAGAAAAAGACCACGGTTGACCTTCGGGACCACGGAGTTGGACGGATCACAGAAAGGTTTTCAGAAGAGAAGGAGAAATTGCCAAAAAAAATGGAACAGTGAAAGCCTCGCTTTCTTATAGTCATGACTGAAACGCTCATCACCATCGGTTGTGGCGGGAACCCGTCGGATGTTTGACAAGTGTCGAACTTAGAAGAAACCCTAAAGTTGATTTGATGGGCATTTAAGCGGACGTGACTGTTGCGTGTCTCGAGACAAGGCGCTGGAAAAGAGACAACAAAGCATTTCTCGACCTCAGACCAACCCCCAAATGGAGCAAAACTGTTATGTAGTTCCCGGCACCAACTAGCACACTTGTTGGAACCGAGAACTAGGGGACAGATGTTGATGGTGTTTTCAGGCACTACAACATTTAAGACAGTACAACAAGGGCAAAAAGGGTAATTCCCTGACTGGATGGGATCATGTAGCCGACCCGACCACAACATGTGAAAACCGACCACTTTGGTCCGGATGACCGATCACTATAAGGTCGGCAGAAACACTCTCAGCATAAAAGATTGTCGTGACCGACCTCATGAAGACCGACCAGATAGCGAGCCGTGTTCAAGATGACAACACCCCATTCATTGCGGATAAGATAAGCAAATTATCCTACTCTCACAAGGAGAAGAAGTCAGAATCCAAGAAGGAATAAGAAAAGAGAAGGCAGTACTAGACCAGGAATCCTTACAAGAAGAGAAGATTGAGTTCAAATAGGATTTCTTGTGCAAATAGGAGTCTGATTTCTGTATTATTATAAATAGGAGGGTAGAGCATATGAAAAAGGGATCATAAAATCATCATAAGAAAGTGAGGGATCAGAATCATCAAGCTCTGATTTGTAAAAGCAAAGAAGAGACCCGAGGAGTGTATTTGAGTAATAAAAAGTACCACCCTGTTCTTGTCCGTGGACGTAGGTCGGATCCCAAAATCCGCCGAACCACGTTAAATCTCCTTGTCGATTGGTGTGTTTATCTGTCTTTTGCTAAATTTGCTTTTGGTTCCCTATAACCAAACAAATTCACCGTTGAAGGAGGATTACCTCGGAGGTGATATTCCCATATTACCCCGAGACCAAAATCAGCCGTCAACAATTAGCATGATCACTGAACTTTACATGGATTAAGTGTCTAAGTTAATGGCTTGGTGGTATGACTCTAGTGCTATTATACATATTTTTTAAGAATTACTCAAATAAAACCGAGGGAGAGCAAGTTTCAATGGGAAACGGTGACAAAGCAAAGGTTCATGGTAAAGGAACAATGAAACTGGAATTCATTTCTAGAAAGAAACTCATTCTTGTTAATGTTTTCCATGTTCTTGATGTTAAAAATAATCTTTTATCTGGTGATTTACTTTGTAAGAAGGGTTTTAAAGTCGTTTTTGAGGTAGAAAAATCAATTTTTGTCAAGAATGGTATGTTTATTGGGAAGGGTTATTTTGTAATGATATGTTCAAATTGAGTAATAATAATAATAACACAGATGATGTTTCTACTTATATTATTGAGTTTTCTTCTCTGTTATAGCATAATCGTTTGGCACACATTAACTATGTATCCATACATTATGTCAAAAAATGATTACAGAACATGCGAAAAATATAGTGGAAATAAATGTGAAGTGTGTTTATAAGGAAAAATGACTAAGAAGCCCTTTAAAAGTGTAGAAAGATCTACAAAAAAATACTTGAACTTATTCATTCTGACATTTATGAACTTAATGGAATAATTATAAGAGGAGGCAATAAATATTTCATTACTTTCATAGATGATCACTGTAGGTATATATATGTTTATTTATTGAGAATAAAAGATCAAGCATTTGACATGTTTAAAAGCTATAAATATTTGGTTGAAAAAAAGATTCAAATCTTGAGAAGTGATAGAGGTAAAGAATATTTTCCTACGGAATTTGATAATTTTTGTGAGGAAAATGGCATAATCCACCAAATAACTGCTTTATATACCCTACAGCAGAATGATTTGGCAGAAAGGAAAAATAAAAATTAGTTGACATAATTAACTCTATGTTACTAAATACCAAGTTGCCAAATAATCTACGGTGGAAGCAACCTATATTGATTGTCATATAAATAACAAAGTGCCTTCAAAGAAACTAAAATTTTCACCATATCATATATGAGGAGGAAGGAAAACAAATCTAAGTCACATTAGAGTTCGGTGTCGTTTAGCATTTTATAAGGTTTATAAACCTAAAAGAACTAAATTAGAAGAAAGAATACTCAAAAGTCTATTTGTGGGATATGGATAGAATTCCAAAGCATACAGATTATTAGATTTGGATTCTAATATAATTATAGAATCTAGAGATGTTGAGTTTTTTGAGAATAAGTTTCTTCATGGTGACTTGGGTAGTTTAACTACACAAAATGATGGTCCCAAAAAAAGAGAAATGATTCTGAAATTTCATAAGATGATTGTTCTTGTTCTAATCAAACGTTGGTTAATAAAAGAAAAGAAAGTGACCCTCATAGTGAAATCAGAAGAAGTCAAAGAACTAGAAAGCCACAAGGATTAGATCCTGATTTTATATCCACTGATTCTATTATTTTCTTATTTGAAGGAAATAAAGATAAATTACTTAATAAAATTCCTTTTATTTTTCACATGGAGGATGATCCAAAAATATTTAGTGAAACAATGGCTTCTAGAAATGTTGCATTTTGGAAGGAAACGATCAACGATGAAATAAATTCAATAATGTCTAATAATACTTGGAAACTACTAGATTTACCACTTGGTTCTAAATCTATTGGTTGTAAGTGGGTATTTAAAAGAAAATACAAAATTGATAGATCTGTACAAACCTTCAAAGCAAGGTTGTTGATAAAAAAACTCGCTTGGATTCGAAACCAAGCAAACCCAAGTATTATTTCTTAAACCCCAAGAACCTTAATCAATGATTTTGTAAGAACAAAACCCATCCAAGATCAGCCCTAAACCACCATGAAACCTCGCCCATGATAAACTAAAACATGAAATCAGTGTGTTTTGCTAGTGACGGAGATGCCACTAAGCTTGCCAAACTTAGATAAGTCGATTTAATTAATGATTTTGTAAGAACAAAACCCATCCAAGATCAGCCCTAAACCACCATGAAACCTCGCCCATGATAAACTAAAACATGAAATCAGTGTGTTTTGCTAGTGACGAAGATGCCACTAAGCTTGCCAAACTTAGATAAGTCGATTTGAACTTGAAAAAGGGAATCCTTCCCTCACAAGAAATTCGGCCATAGCCAAAGCTTAAAGCTTGAAGTTGTTTTCTTTCAAAATGTCGTGAATTGTCCATTAAAGTAGAAGGAAATAAAGTTTAAATAGGTTACAAACTGAATCCCTAATGGGCGTGAATGGAAAAAATATCCCTAGGGTGAAATTACCAAAAGACCTTAAAAATATCTTAACATAAAAAGTATAGGTTTGGCCGAATTACATATAGGCTAGAAATAGACCAAAATCTTCCAAAAAGGTCTTCATCTTCAAAAGTTATGTGAAGCTTCATTCAGAACAGATTTGGGCCAAGTGAAGTAGCTTAGGGCCCTCTCCATTGAAGCCCACACGCGTCTCTGATGTGCCTATGACTTGTCTGTTGCAGTCATCCATAAAGCTCTAAGCTAGTTCTGCCCTTGCTTCTCTGATCCTCTTGGCCTTCTGTCTTGTGATTGGCCCTTTGGTAATTACAATGGTTCTACTTTGATGTTGGCTGTGTCCCTTGGTGCTTCGAGTGTGTCTTGGTTCATGTCATTCCCCATCTCTTGAAAAGAATTCGACCTCGAATCTGCACCTGCATCAAAATAAGATAGGTTAGAAATATTAAACGTTGCAGAAACACCATACTCACCGGGAAGATCAAGCTTGTAAGCATTGTCGTTGATTCGCTTCAAGATTCTAAATTGACCATCTCCTCTTGGTTGTAGCTTGGATTTCCACTGTACTGGAAATCTTTCCTTGCGAAAATGAAGCCATACCCAATCTCCGGGGTTAAATACAATACGCTTCCTCCTCTTAGTAGCATAAGATGCATACTGTTCATTCTTCTTTTCAATGTGCGCCTTAGATTTCTCATGTATCATCTTCACTAACTCTGTTTTCTTTTTACCATCCAAACTCCCTTGCTTGTTAATAGGTAAAGACAATAAATCCAAAGGAGTCAGAGGATTAAAACCATATACAATCTCAAATGGTGAATAAGAAGTAGTGGAATGAATACAACGATTCTATCAAATTCTATAAATGGCAAAAATTCTTCCCAAGATTTCAGATTCTTAACAACTACAATACATAATATTTGTGATAAAGTTCTATTAACTACTTTTGTTTGTCCATCCGTTTATGGGTGACAAGTGGTAGAATATAACAACTTAGTGCCTGATTTAGCCCACAAGACTTTCCAGAAATGGTTAAGGAACTTAACATCTCTATCTGATATAATACTCCTAGGTATACCATAGAGTCGCATTATGTCTCTGAAAAACAAATAAGCTATATTTGTGGCATCATCAGTTTTATGACATGATATAAAATGCGCCATCTTGCTAAACCTATCAACCACAACAAATATAGAATCCCTACCCCTCTTTTTCCTAGGCAAACCTAATATAAAATCCATAGATGTATCAACCCAAGGTTCACTAGGTACAGGCAAATGAGTATACAACCCATGAGGCATCAATTTAGATTTAGCTTGTTTATATATTATACACCTATCATAAATACGCTCAAATCACGTTTCATTTTAGGCCAATAAAAGTGCTAATGCAAAATAGCTAATGTCTTACTAATACCAAAGTTCCTCATCAAACCACCCCCATGCGCTTCTTTCCCAATCAATTCACGCATACTACAAGCGCGAATACACAACCTATTCATCTTAAATAAGAATCCATCATGTAAGTATAATTGACCAAATGAAGACTTTGTACATGCAACATAAATCTCATCAGAGTAAGAATCACATGCTTATAGATCCTTAATCAAATCAAATCCCAACATCCTGGCATTCATTGAAGTAAGTAAAACATACATTCACGATAGTGCATCGGTGACAATATTTTCCTTACCTTGCTTGTAGCGGATTACATATGAAAATATCTCAACAAACTCTAGCCACTTCACATGTCGCTTGTTGAGCTTACCTTGGCACTTCAAATGTTTCAATGAATCATGATCGGTATGGATCATAAAATCTTGAGGCCACAAATAATGCTGCCAAGTCTCAAGGGCTCTCACTAGCGCATACAACTCCTTGTCGTATGTGGGGTATCTAAAAAATGCTCCATCAAGCTTCTCGCTAAAGTAGGATAATGGCTGCTTCTCTTGCATAAGAACTGCTCAAATGCCTATCCCGGATGCGTCACACTTAATCTCAAATGTCTTCTCAAAGTTGGGCAGCGCCAAAATTGGTGCACTGCACAACTTCATTTTAAGATCCTGGAATGCATGCTCCTGCTCTTCTCCCCATTTGAAGCCAACGACTTTCTTCACTACTTCAGTCAGTGGTGCTGTAATACTACTGAAGTCTCAATTAAATATACGGTAAAAGCTTGCTAATCAATGGAAGCTTCTGACTTCTGTCAGAGTTGTCGGTGTAGGCCAATCCTGAATTGCCTTTACTTTTTTTTGCATCAACTTCAATGCCATCTGCACTTATAAAAAAACCAAGGAAAACAATTCTATCAAAACAAAAAGTGCACTTATCAAAGTTAACATACATTTTTCCTTGTCTTAACACATCAAAAACATGCCTCAAATGCTTAACATGCTCATCTAAGGTTTTACTGTAAACTAAGATGTCATTAAAATAAACTACAGCAAAACTACCTATAAATGTATGCATAATATGATTTCATCAATCTCATAAATATGCTAGGAGCGTTTGTAAGACCAAATGGCATAATTAACCAT
>SKCR01037685.1:0-72752 GCA_019454045.1 Zanthoxylum bungeanum
TAAGCTCCCAGAGAAGTTACCAGAACCAACCTCCTTAGTACAAACCCTTTGGATGAACAACAATAGTGGACAAAAGTATATAAAGAACCTGACTCTGCACTACAAGGTCGTAAGTTATGTAGATAAGCAAAGGCAAAAATATTGTAGGGCGGAACCGGTAAGCAGCCTGATATATATATATATATATATATATATATATATATATATATATACCTTCCAGAGTCAAAGCCGAAGTAAAGGAACCTAGTTACAGAAAGCACAAATACCTATAGAGATAAAAGATCCGTAAGTAAAGGTGGAAAAGCCTAGCCCAATAGTTATGCAGAATAAGTTAAGAAGGCGTTGAGTTCTCAGCAAGAAGACTCTTAGAATATATCTTCTTGTAGAATAGATATAAGAAGTTTAAACAGTCAAGAAATAGAAGGTGTGGACGTAAACCACAAACCTAGTACCATTCAAAATTAATTGCTCATATGCAGAATGAGCTGGAGTAAGTGGAGTATAATGAAAGATATGGGAATGAGGCTTCCTTTGATACACCATAAGAGCTATAGTGTGATCGTAGTATAATGTAATCAGTGATAAGCGATAAATATATCAATATTTAATGTCCCTTTTACTTAATATTTTGTATAGTTTCTTGAGTTTTGTGAATATTTTGATGTGTTTTGTGTTATTTTGTAGATAAATAAAATAACAGGACTCTCTGGAATCAATTCGGGGCCAAAACAATGAAAAACAGATAAAAAGGGCAAAAATGTAAATTTCCTGCTAAAATGTGCCGTTTGTTAAAATACATCATGCTAAAATGCGCCGCTAACATGCGCCAGACACGTGTCAAAATCACAGCAGATTTGCTAACATACGCCTGCCACGTGTCAACACCACAGTAATCTTGCTAACGTGCGCCAAACATGTGTCACCATCACATGCTGCCGACACTCATCATTGAAACACATCATTGCTGACGTCATGATGAAGTCATCATCGCGACGCTCAAGCATATGGAGTCGCGACGCCAACTAATAATTCAGATGCCGACGCTGTCGACGCCATGTGTTACGATCGCGTTTAATCAACGGCGCGTCGTGACGCACAATGTTCCATGCGTCGCGACGTGTGAGGCCATACTTTGCCTATAAATTGAGGCCGATTTCAGAATTCCAATTCATACTTTCTCCTAAGGAATTCCTTAAGAATACTAAGAAGATTGTATCTTGCTTGTTTATTTACAATTTTCCGTATTTAATTTATTTTAATTTACGCAATAGTTCTTTCTTTATTTTACTTTTCTGTCTTTATTTTATTTTTCAGCATGAGGAGGTAACTCCCCTCTGCTGGAGTTAAAGTTTAAGTTTTTATTACTAATATTTATATTAATCTCCCTTAATTATAATATATTAACTATTTAAAACCTGACTTAATGGGATATCGCCTTTATGGTCGGTTGGACTTAGTTAAATTGATTTTAACCTGACTAAATTGGATACCGCCTTTATGATCGGTTGGAATTAATTATAAATTTGACTTAATCAGGATACCGCTTATATGGTCGGTTGGTAATATGACGCAAAGTTTAAAAGAAGTAATAAGGGAGATATCTAAAATAGAATAAGGGAGATATCTAAAATAGAAGTAATAAAAGTGGATCCTCTAACCCCCATCATTTTCTTTATTGTTTTATTTACGTTTTTAATTTCTAGTATTTACTTTATGTCATTTACTTTATTTAAGCTTTTACTAGCCTTAGATATGTGTCGTAACTAAACCCGTTATCTGGGGTTGTGATGAATTCCAATATCACCGGTTTATAAGGGGTTATTTTATAGTTTGGGTAATATAAAGGTTTATTTATTAAGTCTTAAGCTTAATACTTCTTGAAAACTGGTCATTAATAAAATTGATGTGGTAAACTTAAAATAAATTTGACAAAGGAATTTTAGGTTTCAATCTTAGACTTAATAGCCCACGATCTCCCTTAAGGATTAGATACCCCTTAATAGATTTCCTTATAGGATAAACATATACCTGTCGGGCGGGGGTAGCCACAATTGGAACTTAATCTTAATGAATTCATGTAACTTGGTTAACATAGACATATGATTAATTGGGTTATATTGAGTATTTACATCTGACCATCGACAGAGGCTTTTGTATAATTTCGTGTTCCAGGTTAATAAACCGACATATTTCACAAACATGAGATAACCACTTCATCTTTAAAAGATATTGGAAGGATTCACAACCCTAGATAGTTTAATAATATTGATTTTACCTTTAATTCACTTTCACGCTATTTTATTTACTTGTTTTAGTTTAAAGTCACCATTCAATCAAACAACAAATCTATTAGATACTTGTAAACATTTGGCTTCATAAATTAATAGCTTAGGTATTAAATCCTCGTGGGATCGATACATTTTATACTACTTGAACGATACGTGCGCTTGCGTTATATGCGTGTGAGCCAGTCAAGTTTATAGCGCCGTTGCCGGGGACTTATTTATCTTTCACTATTAATTTTGAGGTTAGATACATTACCTGTGTCTAATTTGCTTTTATTTATTATTTCTATTTTCTTGTGTTTCAGGTTCTCAGACACTAAATGAGATGAACCAGAAGCTTTGAAATCCGACCGCTTGACCCAGAAATTGAAAGAGCCATCAGACAGTTGAGAATGGAAAGACGAGAAGGCTGAGAAGCACTGATTAACATGGAACCTGAACCTTTAGAAGTTGCACCACCAATTCCCATTCGAGACAGAACTATTCCGGTGGTTGATGGCTTCATTTCCTGCATTGTACTACATCTCTTACCAGCAAATGCGTGTGACATCAAAACATGCATTCAGATGATGCAACAGTCAGTTCAGTTTGGGGGGAATGCAACTGAAGATCCTAATGCCCACATCAGCAACTTCTTGGAAGTTTGCAGCACATTCAATTATAATCGAGCGGCTAAAGAAACAATGAGACTATAGGTTTTTCCATATTCCTTGAAAGACAGAGTTAAAGCTTGGCTACATTCACTACCAGCAGGTTCCATCACAACTTGGAACACTCTAGCCACCAAATTCCTTGCAAAGTACTTTCCACCAGCTAGAACTGCAAAGCTGAGGAATGACATCATGTCCTTTGTGCAACATGACTCAGAATCCCTCTGCGAAGCTTGGGAAAAGTACAAAGAATTTCTCAGAAAATGTCCTCACTATGAAATTGCAAAGTGGCTACAAGTCCAAACCTTCTACAATGGACTTTCTGGATTAATGAGAACCACAATTGATGCTGCTGCTGGAGGAGCTTTAATGGCAAAAGGAGAGGATCAGGCCTGGGACCTAATCGAAGAAATGACCAACAATAATTCCTTGTGGCCAACAGAAAGGAACATGATTCAATGAATAGCAGGATTCCATGAAGTTGGAGCCAACACAGCAATGAATGCCAAGCTGGAACAGATGTGCAAATTCATGGAAACATTTAGCACGCAAGTTGTAAACATAGCCGGTGCCATAAATTCACCATATGGAGGAGCACCAGAGACAAACCAAAATGAAGAGACGGTGAATTATGTAAACAAATTTCAACTGACATGGAAACAATCCATATTCCAACACTTACATTCCAGGGTGGAGGAATCATCCTAATTTTCATGGAACAACAATTCATGGCAAAGGAACAATCCACCACCAGGATTCCAACAGCAAAACAAAGGCCATGAGTATGAAAAAGAACCAGGAATAACAGAAGTGCTGGCCAGTTGAAAAAGCAAGAAGTAAAATACGATGCCTTAGCAGCTATTGTTCAAAATCAAGTAACATTGAATCAAAACCATTCAGCTTCTATTAAAGCACTGGAGAATCAAATGGGACAACTGGCTAATGCTCAGAGTTACAGACCGCCAAGTAACCATCCTAACAACATAGAACCAAATGCAAGGAATAGAGGGAATGAGCAATGTCAAGCCATTACTTTGAAAAGCGGTACTGAAATCAACAAATATGTTGGAATCAAAGCATCCATTGAGAAAGTTCCAAAAGAAACAGAGCCACGGATGGAGGAAAAAGAAGCAAAGGAAAAAGATCGAGAAAGATTCACTTCACCTCCACATTTTCTACAGCGTCTCCAGAAAAACAAACTGGACAAGCAGTTTGCTCGATTCTTGGAGGTCTTCAAAAAGCTGCATATCAACATTCCATTTGCAGAAGCGTTGGAACAAATGCCCAGCTATGTTAAATTCATGAAACATATTTTGTCATGAAAGCATAGATTGGGAGATTACGAAACAATAGCATTGAAAGAAGAATGCAGCGCCATCATTCAGAGGAAACTTCCCCCAAAGTTGAAATATCCTAGCAGTTTCACCGTCCCATGCACCATAGGAGAACATTACATCGGTAAAGCTTTATGTGATTTAGGTGCTAGTGTTAATTTGATGCCTTTTTCAATTTACAAGAAACAGCAAATTGGAGAAGCAATGCCCACCTCAGTCTCTCTGTAACTTGCTGATAGAACGCTCACATTTCTGAGAGGTGTAGTTGAAGATGTGCTGGTCAAAGTCGATAAGCTCATTCTCCCATCAGATTTCATTATCACATGAAGGAAGACAAAGATGTACCTATCATCCTCGGGAAAATGTTCTTGGCTACAGGTCAAACTGTTATTGATGTACAAAAAGGAGAACTAACCATGAAAGTGCATGACCAAGAAGTTACCTTCAATGTTTTCAAAGCCATGAAATTCCCGAGTGATGAAAATGAAGATGAATGTTTCAGAATTGATGTTGTAGATAGTATCATCCAGGATACTGATGTACTGCCACTTCCCACATATAAACTTGAAGCTTGCATCACCAACATGACTGACATCGAGCTAGATTATGAAATTCTGGAATGTATCAACTATCTTGATAGACCATTTCGCTTCAAATCGACACCACAGGTGGAAAGTTTGGAATTACCGAAAAAATGAGCAAATCAAGCCCTCGATTGAAGAACCACTGCAGCTGGAACTGAAGCTACTTCCGAGCCATCTCATGTATGCATTCTTAGGAAACTCTTCTAATACCTATGATCATTTCTTCATCGCTAACATTGGAGCAGGAAGAAAAGTTGCTGAGAGTGTTACGAGAACACAAGAAAGCCATTGGCTTTTTTTTTTTTTTTTGGATAAAGCAAATGTATAACCAAAAGAAAACTATACAAGAGCAAAAGGGCATACCCAAGACTACTAGAGAGGACAGGCCCTCCTAGAAGAAAAGCCAAAAGGCTACAAGCAAAAGAAGATCAACAGAAAATGTCATCGGGCAAGTGCTAGTGAAGCCATTTATTGTCATAAGATGGATTCACCTTCCGTAAAAAGCCAGCACGATTCCGAACATCAAAAACAATATCACTAAGTAGGACAGAAACAGGCCGAAGAGGCGCATCATGAGTGCGGGCATTCCTCTCCCTCCATAAATGGTAAACTAACGTGGCAAAAGATAGCCGAACAAGAAGATGACGTCAAGAGGCGTTAGAAAACTGACACATCCACTCAATAGTCTGAAGCCAATCTCGGCAACTCCAATCTAACCCACACATAGCCAGCACAGTCGACCAGACCTTAGAAGAGAAGGAGCACTGGAAGAAAAGATGATCAATATCCTCACTAGAACAACCACAAAGAATACATCGCGAGCAAGCAGAGATACCAAACCTCATCAAACTTTCCTGAGTACAAGGGCCTCCCTGAATAGACATCCAAAGCAAAAAGGAATGGCGGGGAATGGCCTTCCGTAACCAAACAACTCGAAACCAATGCACCAAGGTTCCCCTAGACCGCATAGCATTCCAGGCACTATCCACAGAAAAACTCCCTCTACTATCATCCACCCAAACCAACTCATCCTCCCTCAAGCTAGAAGGATTCAGAAGAAGGGCCCGAGCCAGATCAACAAGGGCGGCAGACCTAGATGGGGGCCACCGCCAAGAAGAATCAGAAATAATGGAAGAACCTGTAGCCATCATATCCAAGCCAGAGTCATAAAACACTCTCTCACCCAACGAATCGACAATCGGACCCATAGGATGCCAAAAATCAAACCACAATAAAGTCTTCTCACCATTCCCAATCCTAACTCTCATCCGCCGCCGGGACCAAGAACGAAGCTCCAAAATCTTACGCCAACTCCAAGAGCAATCTGTAGGGCAAGGAACCTCCCAAAAACTTCTCCCCCTCAACAAATAAGACTGAACCCAATTCGACCAAGAAGAAACCTGGCCAGAACAAAGGAACCAAATGTGCTTAACAATAGCCGCTCTATTCCAAGATTCCAATCTCTTAATCCCCAACCCCCCTCCTTGGAAGGTAAATAAACTCTACTCCAAGCCACTCTCGCCCCAGAAGAGGTGAGCTCACTACCCTTCCAAAGGAAAGAACGGAGAATCGTCTCCACCTTCCTAATAACAGACTTAGGAAGAATAAATAAAGAAGACCAATAAACTTGAATGGAGAATAAAACAGATTTAATGAGCTGAAGCCGCCCCGCATAAGAGAGAAACTTACTACTCCAACTTTTAGCATGCATAACAATACGATCCACAAGAGAAGCACAATCTGAGGCCCGGAGTTTAGTAGAAATCAAAGGGACTCCCAGATACCGCACTGGAAGAATCCCTACTTGGAAGCCCAGAACAAGACGCAGCTGGTCCTGAAGGGTATGAGAGATACCAGAGGAGAAGAAATGACTTTTAGCTAGATTCGGGATTAAACCTGATAAACCACTGAACTGCCTGAGACAATCCTTAATCAAGGAAACCGAGGAGGCATCCGCTTTATAGAAAATCATAAGGTCATCCGCAAAGCAAAGATGAGTGAGACGGTTCTTAGAACACCGCCCATGGAATCTGAAATCCTGATTAAGAGCCATTTTATTAAGTAAGCTTGACAGAACTTCCATAGCCAAGACAAAGAGATAAGGAGACATAAGATCACCTTGTCGCAACCCGCGACCCCAGAGAAAAAACCGTGCAACTCCCCATTAATAGACACAGAAAACCTAGTAGAAGTCATACACTCCTGAATCCAACCCACCATCCTCTCTGGAAAATCAACAGTCCGCAGTACCTCAACCAAAAAGTCCCAATGAACAGTGTCATAAGCTTTCATCAAGTCAATCTTAAGAGCACATCTCGGGGAACCACCAGTCCGATGATAATTCCGAACCAATTCCTGACACAAAAGAATATTGTCGGTGATACACCTACCCGCAACAAAAGCAGATTGATTATGACTAATCACTGAAGGAAGGATAACTTTGATCTTATTTGCAATAAGCTTAGCAATACACTTGTAAATAGTATTGCAACAAGAAATAGGCCGATAATCCTTAACCTTGGAAGGGTTGGGAATCTTAGGAATCAGAGCAATAGAAGTAGCATTAACCTGCCTCAAGAGACGCCCAGAGGAAAAGAAAGAGTGAATAGCACAAAGAACATCATCCCCCACAACACTCCATGACTTCTTAAAGAAACCCAAATTAAATCCATCTGGGCCTGGAGCTTTATTGTCCTTCAACGCGAACAAGACAGCCTTAATCTCCTCATCAGAAACCTCCCGGGTAAGAGACTCACTCTGCTCAGCTGTCACATGCCTAGTAGTTGCAGATCTAAGGGCAACCCTATCAATATCCTGCTGACTATGCTAGGGGCCCAAAAAGGGTCTAAAAAAAGATACAATCTCATCTCTAACTAAAACATCATCCTCCACATGAGTCCCATTGACATGATCCAGGTCGACAACAAACCAAAGGACGCATTACAAGTACCAGAAGGGCCAATTACGAGGCAGAGGACCAAAAGACTCAGAGAAGCAATGACGGGATTAGTTCAGAGTTTTATGGCTGACTGCAACAAACAAATAGAGATGCATGTGGGCTTCGATGGAAAGGGCCCAAAACCATTTCACTTGGCCCAAATCAGTTTAGAATAAAGCTTCTTAGGCTTTTGAAGAAAGACTTGATATTTGTGTAATTTCGTTTTTAGGGGCATTGTTGTCTTTATGCCTTTAGGGTTTCTTTTTGTAACACTATTTAAGCTTACTTTCTTCTTCATTTGAGGAACCAACGAATTTGTAAACTCAAAAGCTTAAAGCTTTGGCTATGGCTGAATTATTGTAAGGGAGGGATTCCCCTTTTCAAGTTTGAATCGACTTATCTAAGTTTTGGCAAACTTAGTGGCGTCTCCATTGCTAGCAAAACACTACAAGGATTCATCTTAAAGGTTCTCAAGGGCAAGTTCTTTGTGGGTCTTCTTTGTGGCCTTGGAAGGGTTTTGTTTCTACAAATCATATTCGCGGTTCTTGGGGTTCTGTCCGTTGCTTGGGGTTTGCTTGGATTTCGAATCCAAGTGGGTTTCTTGTCATTTGGTATCTAGAGCTCAGGGTTCCAAGGTCTGATTTTTCTATCTTTCCTTTTGTTTGATTCTGTTTTTCTCTTGTTCTTTGTTATTTTCGTTTCAGTCCTTGTTGGATCTTCATTCTGTTTTTGTTTTGTTTATTTCTGGATCTGTTTTTTGTGTGTTCTGCATATCAGTTCATTCCAGTTGCATATCAGTTCATCTTCATCACTTTTTCCAGTTCTGGGCTTCTGTTCTGTTCTTCCTATCAGTTCGTCATAGTCATTCTGTTCTTTAGCATATGTTTAAGAAATAAGCATGTTCTTGGCGGCTGTGTGTTTTGTTTCTAAAACCCTAGTGTAGTGTGAAATCAGACCCTGAAAACTAAGTGAAGTCTGAAATCAGACCTAAAACGTAACCTTTGAAATCTGCCTCTGAAATCAGACTCTGAGTTCAGACCCTGAAACTTAACCATTGAATCAGCCTCTGAGATCAGACCCTGAAACTTAGCCTCTGAAATCAGACCCAGACCAGTAGCCTCTGAAATCAGACCCAGACCAGTAACCTCTGAAATCAGACCCAGACCAATAGCCTCTGAAATCAGAACCTAACCAGTAACCTCTGAAAATTAGCCTCTGAATTCAGACCCTGAAATCAGACCCTTATTCGACTCTGAAATCAGACACTGACCAACAGCCTCTGAATTCAGACCCTGGATTCAGACCTTCATCAAACTCTGAAATCAGGCTTTGAAAACCAGCCTCTGAAATCAGAACCTAAATCAGCCTCTGAAATCAGAACCACATTTAGCCTCTGACGTTATCAAAAAAAAAAGAAAGAAAAAGGGACTTGAGTGATAGTGATCACTTGAGCAGAAAAAAAAAAAAAAAAAAAAAAAAAAAAAAAAAAAAAAGTGATTTTTTTGGTTGAATCTAGTTTGTTCCATATTATCATTTAGGTGCCCGTGGAGGGTATTCCATCAAAATTTTTATAGAGGTGCCAAATTTTCTCCCGAAATTGCATACGACCGTGAATTTGCATGCTTATTTTTTTTCCATTGTGCTAATTGTTCACTTCTTTATTCCAAATACTCTAGTTTAAGTATTATTGATTGAGTCTTCTTCGTTGCTATTCCTGTTCATATTTTGTTTCCACCTGTCCCATATATATTATTAGACCTTTGTGTTTCATGCTGGCTTGAGGACTACATTTGGTTTGTATTCTTGGATTGAGTGTGATTCACATTTGAATGGAGGACGAACTCAAGAGTGGTAAAAGGCAGTGATTGTGAGCACAGTATCGGGTAAAAGCCAATAGAGTGCAAACACGAGTGGAGTGATATCATTCGAGTGTAAACACGTGAGATTGTGAGGATTTAGATATTTGCTTTACTTTCTTGTTATTTCTAATCTGTTTGTTTAGTGTTGAGATGGCAGGTGACATGATTCCAACCACACCAGAGACATTACAGGATGCATCTAATAACTTGGAGGAACCCATGTAGTTGCCAAGAGGTCCAATCACACGCCAAAGAGCAAAGAAGATCAGAGAGGCCTTTGCGGGACTAGCTCAGAGCTATGTGACCAGTTGCAGCAACCAAGTCAAGTGCACACCAGAGACACATATGGGCATAACCAGAGAGGTCCCCAAGCTATTTCATTTGACCTAGATGAGCTCAGACTGAAGCATAGCAGAGCAGCTTCAGCACCAGCACCATTTTGACCCGATTTCACCCATTTTGGGACTATGTTGAATTCGGCCAAATTGGGGCATTTTTGTCATTTTCCTCGACATTTTGACTTTATGTATGATGTAATTAGCATGGTTTACTATGCCATTAGGCTTAATTATGCTTAGATCTCTACTTAGCAGGAAGCACGTCAATTTACTATAGCATGTAAGCACCTTAATTAGCTTAAGTGAGATTAGCTTCTAATCTTTGTTTTACTTTATTTAGGTGCAAAAGGACCTTAATGGTCGTGGTTGAGGTGCTTGACTTAGGGCTTTTGGTAATTTTAGCTCTAGGGTCATTTTAGCCTTTTTACTCTTTTGTAACCCTTATTATATGACTCTTCTTTGTATTTTTGCAAAACCAACGTGATATACAGAATTTTGAAAGAGAGAAAAGCTTGAGCTTTCCATGGCTATGGCCAAAACCTTGTTGAGGGAGGGATTCCCCTTTTCAAGTTCAAATTGACTTATCTAAGCTTGGCAACTTAGTGGCGTCTCCATTGCTAGCAAAATACAATCTGATTTCATGCTTGTGGTTATCATGGACGTGAGTTTCATGGTGGTTAGGGGCTGATCTTGGTTGGGTTTTGTTCCTACAAAATCAGTATTCAAAGTTCTTGGGGTTTTGAGAAAGATGCTTGGGGTTTGCTTGCTTTCCAACCCAAGTGAGTTCTTGTCATTTGGTATCATGAGCTTAGGGTTATGAGGTCTGATTTCCTATCCTTTGTGTTGTTTAATCTTGTATTCATCTTTGTTTTTGTTGTTGTTGTTGATTTCGGCCATTAAGGAATTTGTCCTCAAGTTTCGGCCATTGGTGTTCTTTGTTGTTTCTTGCAGATTTGTAATCCTTGTTGCATGAATAAGAATCTGTCCTTTAGTAGTTTGTGCTAATTTTGAGTATTTCTTTGAGTTAAGCTTTGGCTACTTAGGTCAAAATTGGGGCTTTTGTGTTCTTTGCTTGAATCAAGTGTTTAGTTGTTAATTGTATGTTACTAGGACGTGTTTAACATTGTTATTAAGTTATTAAAAACAAAAATCCAAAAAAAAAAAAAAAAGAATCAGATCAGATTCGACCTAGTGAGATTTATTGACATATCTTGTCTTGCTATTGTTGAATACATGCAATTAGAGTTGTTTCCATAGGTATTATTCATATCAACTTTGCAAAAATCAGAATTGACATCATTCATCTTGGTATTTACGTGAGCTTACTTGTTTGCATTCTTGTGAAGTTAGCACAATCTTGTGAGTTTGAGTGAAAAGAAAGAAAGATTGAGTGCATTATTGATGAATGTGAATGTGTAATTGATGAAACAAATCTGAATGCACCAAAGTTGGTGATTGGAGTGAGTTGTATCATTGTTATCTTGCTGATTTGTGTTGTTAATGTTGAAGAATCAAGTGAAGCAAGGTTGAGTGCAACAAATTTGCACTAAATTCGTGTGTATCCAAGCAAGTATCACTTGCCACCTCTTGAAATATTGTTATTATAAGTGAAGAGGCAATAAATTCATCATTAGCTTGACATGGGAACTTGTGTGTAATCATTTGTTTTTAAGGTGCTTGAAGAGGCAAGTAGCTGCATCACCTAGTTGCTTACAAAAACTATTTACTTAGCTTGTAATTTGACTTGGCTGAATTGGAAATTGAGTTAGTTACATTGTAACTAGATCATTTATACTCATTTGCAAGTTGAAAGGTAGACATTACCACATTGCCGAATTGATTATATGAGTTACATTGCCATTTGAGTTGTATTTACATGTATTGCAAGTGCTAAGGATATATAACTTGAAAATTACCGAATGTGGTAATCTTGTTATTTGCATTGTATTTCATTGGCTTTGTATACACTTTGAGTGTGAGAGACAAAAGAAAAGAGTGAAAAAAAAGAGTTAAAAAAAAAGGAAAAAAAAAAAGAAAAGAAAAGAGTGAGACAAAAACAATAGCGAGTGATCACAAGATTGGCTAATTGTCACATTGAGTGCTTGCTTGTTTGTTTGCGCATTTAGCTAACTCGTCTTTTTTCTTATTCCGTGCACTCTAGCTTAAGTCTCTTTGATTGAGTCTTCGTGATTACTATTCTTATTCGCATTATTCCACCTGCACTATATACATTATTGGTTCTTTGTGTTTCTGCTAGCTTGTGGACTACACCTTAGTTGACCATTCTGGGAATTGAGTTGATTTGTAATTGAATTGAGGAAGAACTCAAGAGTGGTAAAAGGCAATGATTGTGAGCACAATATCGGGTAAAAGCCAATAGAGTGCAAACACGAGTGGAGTGATATCATTCGAGTGTAAACACGTGAGATTGTGAGGATTTACATATTTGTTTTGCTTTTTATTATTTCTGATCTGTTTGTTTAGTGTTGAGATGGCAGGTCCAAGTTTAACTATTGATGATAAGATCAAGGTTTTGGATACTTTCAAAAGTGATATCCAAGATATTATGAGTGATTATAGAAGATCTTATGAGAAATGGAAAAAGACTTGGAAGGTAACTAAATATGCAGTGAATGAAGAGAGTACTCAACAACCAAAAACTATTAAAGTTGTGTGTAATGAAGTGAGAAGCACTTGTGATGTTGAGTGCATAGCGAATGAAAACACTTGTGAGGCCTTGAATGTTGTGAATTGTGTTATAAGTGACATGGTGAGTGAAAATGCTTGTGAGACCGTGAGCATTGAGGGAGTAAACACTTGTGAGGTAGTGTGCTTTGAGGTTGAAAAACATAGTGAAGCTGAGCAGGTGCGTGAGGAGGTCTTTGCAAGTATGGTTGAGATAGTGGCCATGAGTGATGATGAAGTTGTGAGAGCTGGTGAAAAGAAAGTAGATGTGGTAGTGAAGTTTTTCCATAACATTTTCTCTATTGTTTATGCTTTTTCATCGCAGGTACAAGTGGTCAAGTATGATTCTTTTATATTTCAATATCATCGTCCAATTGATTTTATCATAACTATCTATGATCCGGGTTCGGATTCGATGACGAATCCATTTCAAGAGAGGGAGAATGACATGATCCAAGGGACAACAATTGACATGAATACAGTCACCCAAGGAACATTAGAGCCTTTGCAATTGCCAACAAGCCCAATCACACGCCAAAGAGCTAAGAAGATCACAGATGCAATAGCGGGGCCAGAGTTTGCATATTATAGATGCATTCATCCTTCTAGTTTTTACTTGCCTTATGAGATTGATTATGATTCTAATTCTTTAACTCCTATGGATTTATTATCTTTGATTCTTATTAAGCTTGGGAGTATGAATGATAAGGGAAAGGCAGAGTTGGTGAGAATAATAGGTTTCCAACGCATTGTGTTTGACCCCGGCAATTGGGTGTGGCTTTATATGCAAGAGGAAAAGATCCAAGCTACAATCGAGAGGAGATGGACCTTTTCAAGTCTTGGAAAGGATCAATGACAATGCATATAAGCTGGATTTGCTAGGTAAGTACAACGTATCTGCTACTTTTAATGTTTCTGACTTAACTCATTTTGATGCAGGTTCAGATTCGAGGTCGAATCCTTTTCAGCAAGGAGGGAATGACATGATTCCAACCACACCAGAGACATTACAGGATGCATCTAATAACTTGGAGGAACCCATGTAGTTGCCAAGAGGTCCAATCACACGCCAAAGAGCAAAGAAGATCAGAGGGGCCTTTGCGGGACTAGCTCAGAGCTATGTGACCAGTTGCAGCAACCAAGTCAAGTGCACACCAGAGACACATATGGGCATAACCAGAGAGGTCCCCAAGCTATTTCATTTGACCTAGATGAGCTCAGACTGAAGCATAGCAGAGCAGCTTCAGCACCAGCACCATTTTGACCCGATTTCACCCATTTTGGGACTATGTTGAATTCGGCCAAATTGGGGCATTTTTGTCATTTTCCTCGACATTTTGACTTTATGTATGATGTAATTAGCATGGTTTACTATGCCATTAGGCTTAATTATGCTTAGATCTCTACTTAGCAGGAAGCACGTCAATTTACTATAGCATGTAAGCACCTTAATTAGCTTAAGTGAGATTAGCTTCTAATCTTTGTTTTAACTTTATTTAGGTGCAAAAGGACCTTAATGGTCGTGGTTGAGGTGCTTGACTTAGGGCTTTTGGTAATTTTAGCTCTAGGGTCATTTTAGCCTTTTTACTCTTTTGTAACCCTTATTATATGACTCTTCTTTGTATTTTTGCAAAACCAACGTGATATACAGAATTTTGAAAGAGAGAAAAGCTTGAGCTTTCCATGGCTATGGCCAAAACCTTGTTGAGGGAGGGATTCCCCTTTTCAAGTTCAAATTGACTTATCTAAGCTTGGCAACTTAGTGGCGTCTCCATTGCTAGCAAAATACAATCTGATTTCATGCTTGTGGTTATCATGGACGTGAGTTTCATGGTGGTTAGGGGCTGATCTTGGTTGGGTTTTGTTCCTACAAAATCAGTATTCAAAGTTCTTGGGGTTTTGAGAAAGATGCTTGGGGTTTGCTTGGTTTCAAACCCAAGTGAGTTCTTGTCAGCAGGTCTAACTACTGATGAAAAGCTTGAGGCTTTGGATAGGAAATTTATAGATATGATGGAGAACATGAATACTGCTTTGGAGAGATTGTCCAAGAGTGTAGAGAGTATTCAAACTGGTAGCGGTCCCAGAGTACCACCACCTCAGAATGTACCACCACCTCACAATGTGCCACCTCGCCGTGTACCACCACAGTATGTACCACCAGATGAAGAGGAAGCTGAAAATGAGTTTGATGATTCTGATGGTTTTGATGATGTGGAGGAGAGATTTCAGCCTGGGCATGATAGGAGGCCTAATAGGAGGTTTGATAGGAGGAATGATAGGAGGGATAGACGGTTTGATGATAGAGGTGCATTTGATGCCAGAAGAGGGGATTATGAGCGGAGAGGATATGGTAGGCGAGGAGATGTAGATGGTGATCTAGGTAGCATCAAGATCAAGATACCAACATTCCAAGGCAAGAATGATCCTTAAGCTTATTTAGAGTGGGAAAAGAAAATAGAATTGATTTTCAACTGTCATCACTACTCAGACGAGAAGAAGATCAGTCTGGCAGCAATTGAGTTTACCGATTATGCTATGATTTGGTGGGATCAGCTTGTCTCTACTCGGAGGAGAAACTATGAGAGACCGGTTCAGACATGGGCAGAACTTAGGGGTCTCATGAGAAAGAGATTTATACCCAGCCATTACTATAGGGAGTTGTATCAGAAACTACAACATCTGTATCAGGGGACCAAAAGTGTTGAGGACTATTACACAGAGATGGAAGTTGCCATGATCAGGGCAAATGTAGTTGAGGATGCAGAAGCTACTATGGCACGATTTCTAGGGGGCTTGAATAGAGAGATTGCAAACATGGTGGAGTTACATCATTATGTTGATTTGGAGGATATGCTTCACATGGCTATCAAGATAGAAAGGCAACTCAAGAAAAAGTCAACATCCAGATTTGGTACTCAGGCTACTTCTGCATGGAAAGGGAAATGGGTTCCGAATGAGAAGCGAGATGGAGGCTTTGACAAGCCTAGAGGCGAATTCAGTGGAGGCTTTAATAAGCCTAGGGCCGAACCTAGTGCCAAGGGTAAAGAGGCTGCGGAACCGAGCAAAACTAGACCAAAACTTGAGGGTGCAGCTGCTAGAACTAAAGATGTCAAGTGTTTCAAGTGTTTGGGCATGGGACACTATGCTTCACAATGTCCCAATAGGCGTACCTTAGTGATTGATAAAAAGAGTGGAGAGGTGTACTCTACCGATAGTGAGGTTGAGGAGGAGATGCCAGAGTTGGAGGATGCTAGTGACCATGAGGGAGCTGCATACCCGCTGGATAACTTATCCTTAGTTGTCAAGCATGCTTTGAGTGCACATGTTGTAGAGGATGAGAGTGTGCAGCAGAGGGAGAACATATTCCATACTAGGTGCCGTGTGAATGGCAAGGGGTGTAGTATGATCATAGATGGGGGCAGTTGTACTAATGTTGCTAGCACAGCTTTGATTGAGCGATTGGGGTTGAGTTGCTTGAGACACCCGAAGCCTTACAAGTTGCAGTGGTTAAATGATTGTGGGGAGATAAGTGTGACAAAGCAGGTACTGTTGAGCTTTACCATTGGGCCATACACAGATGATGTCCTATGTGATGTGATACCGATGCATGCAGGACATATTCTTTTGGGCAGGCCGTGGCAGTTTGATAAGAAGGTTATTCATGATGGGTTCAAGAACAAGTACTCTTTCCAGCATAAGGGAAAACCCATTACATTATACCCACTTACACCTGCACAAGTCCATGAAGATCAGGTTAATTTGCAACTTGAGCGTGACAAAGAGAGACCGAAGGGAAACACCACCTTGGGTGAGACTAGTGAGAGTGGTGTATCTGGTGAGAAAAATAAGGCCAAGGCCGTGGGAGTTTCCAAGGGGAGTGTGAGTGAACGTAAGGGGGAACAACATAAACGGAACATCGAATGATATCAAGGCCATCTTAACACTCTTCAGCTTACAACATAAACGGAACATCGGAGTACCGAGAACATAAATGTCCCAAGCCCTAGCCACAACTGAGAGAAAATCAGGATGATCCGCCCAAAAATCAAAGAATTTGAAGGGAATTTTCCTCTTTGGGAGCTCTGCAAGTTTAACCACCATAAGAGAATGATCTGAAATCCGAGGGGGAAGAAAGCGGGCAGTAGAACCCAGAAAAGACACTCCTAAGACGAATTAGTGAGAACACGGTCCAACTTACACCAAATAGGGGACTGAATCTGCTTATTGAACCAAGTAAACTGACAACCAGAGAACCGAAGATCATCCAAACCAGCCTGACCCAAACAGCAGCCCAAATCATCTTTCCAAGCCGGCCATGCCACAGATCCACCACAATACTCAATCGGACAGCGAATAGCATTGAAGTCTCCCAAAACAAGCCACGGAGAGTCATCAAAAACACACTAGAAACTAAGTCGGCCCAAAGCTCCTAACGCTTTTCGTAGTCACACTCACCATAAACCACCGAAACTACACAAGTCCACAACCCAGAAATATGAGACACACTACAATGAATAACTTGAGATGAAGAACGAATAATGCTAACATCAATGTCACTAGGGTTCCAACACACCCAAATACGGCCAAACGGAAGAATATCAGAGTGGCAAAAAAACTTCCATGAAGGATTAATCGCACGAGATACATTCACAAAATTAACCTCTTTTACCTTGGTTTAAACTAAACCACACAAAAAAAGCTTCTCATCACGAAGAAACCTTCTAACTTCAGCTTGTTTAATTGGGTCATTGAGACCCCGAATGGTCCAACAACCAAAAATCATTAAAACAGAGAAGAGTAGAGCCAAACCCAAACAAATCAGTGCCGTCGACCCCCTCTCGGGGACTGCCGTTTCTAACTCCTATTTCCATCAGAACCCTTTCTAGATTTGTTACCATAAACCAATTTCCTGATCTCCTGAGAATCAATGACCTTATTAGCCAAACTGTTATCATTGGGCGTGGGCGAATCATAAGTTCCAGAAGGCGAAGACTCAGCTAAAACAGACTTAGAAAGATCCTCGACAAGAAGTGAAGAAGCACGGAACATTCACATTCCTCCTTACCCTCTGCCTCTGTAATAACTACCTCAGACGAAACCACAGACATAGGAGGAGTTACCAGAGCCGATTCCAACCTATTGGAAGAGCACTCACCCAAAACAAGAACCCTGTTAGAGGGAACATCCTGAATCACATCACCGCTCGAGCTAACAGGAGTGGTCACAGTCGCTCCTTGCCTTTCTTCTTCTTAGAGACCGGAATCCAGACACCCTCCTTTACCTCAGTAGTGTCAGCTGTAACAACTTTATCCATTGAAGGAATAGATGGCTTGTGAATCCAGGACTGAGAGGGTTTGCTAACCTCCTTACTAGGAGCCTTTTTAGGGCAGGAATTCACCGAATGGCCAAAAACCTCACAAGTAGTACATTTCACAGGAACCCATTCAAACTCAACCCTAATAGGTACCCTAGTACCATCAGGATATTGGAAAACAATCTCCTCGACAAGGGGATTTCGAGCATCAATCTCAACACAAACTCGAGCGAAACTGAGCCGTTTCCTAGAAAGGGTAATATTGTCAGCATTGAGAGGTCTCCCAACTACACTAGCCACACAACTAATCCCTTTAGCCGTCCATAAGTCAAAAGGCAGATGAAAGAGTCTAACCCAGACTGGAACCTTGAACAAGTCCTCCTTGGTCAAAGATAAGCCAGGTTGCCAAAGTTTGAGAACCAACGGTCTATTAGCCATATGCCAAAAGGCTCTGTCCAACACCGCACTAGCTTCTTTAAGGCTATCAAATCTAAACAAAAAGAAGCCGTGATCAGAGGTAAGAACCTCTAGCAAACCAAGCCTCCCCCATAACTTGTGTGCAATAGAGTTGACAGTTCGAAAATGGAGTCTTTTACCCACAAAGTAACCAACCAATGTACTCTGCCAATACACACTACCCTATTCAATAACCTCAGCAGGAGGGCACACTACAACCTTACCATCAATAACACCAGGTTGAACATAGTGCATTGTGGTGGAAAAACAAACATTGCATGATGGCCATCTTCTCAGACATGTTGGAATAAAGTATGGAGGTTTTCATGGATGATTTTTCTGTGTTTGGAGACTCGTTCGACCACTGCTTGCTAAATCTGGAAAAGGTGTTACAAAGGTGTGAAGATACCAACCTGGTACTCAACTGGGAGAAATGCCATTTGATGGTGCAGGAATGTATTGTCCTGGGACATCAGATTTCACAAAAGGAATCGAGGTAGACAAAGCAAAGATCGAGACAATTGAAAAAATACCTCCACCAACATCTGTCAAAGGGATTCGTAGTTTCCTCGGACATACAGACTTTTACAGGAGATTTATCAAAGACTTCTCCAAGATTGCTAAACCTCTGTGCAATCTTCTGGAGAAAGATGTGCCTTTCAACTTCACCAAAGAATGCCACAAAGCTTTTGAGATCTTAAAACAGAAGTTAGTCTCTGCCCCTATCATAGTAGCACCAAACTGGACTCTTCCATTTGAGGTGATGTGTGATGCTAGTGATTTTGTTGTAGGTCTTGTTTTGGGACAACGCAAAGCAAAAATTTTCCATACCATTTATTACTCCAGTAGAACTCTGAATGAAGCTCAACTCAACTACACAACCACTAAAAAGGAGTTGCTCACAATTGTGTTTACTTTTGATAAATTCTGCTTCTATCTGCTGGGTCCCAAAGTAGTGGTCTACATAGATAATTCAGCAATTAAATACCTGATCGCGAAGAAAGATGCCAAACCCAGATTGATCCGTTGGGTGCTTCTAATGTAAGAATTTGACATGGAGATCCGAGATAGGAAAGTGACAGAAACCAAGTGGTAGATCACTTATCAAGGCTTGAGAATGGAGAAACAGCTGGCAATGAACAGACAATCAAAGAAACTTTTCCAGATGAACAGTTGTTTGCCATAAAACAACATGATGTCCCTTGGTATGCTGACTATGTAAACTACATAGTATCGGGAAAATGGTCGTTGGAATGGACACATCAGCAACGAAATAAGTTTTTCAAAGAAGTCAAGCACTATGTCTGGGATGAGCCATACATGTTCAAACGATGTGCTGGTCAATTACTGAGATGTTGTGTTCCACAGGAGGAGGTCAACAGTGTCTTATAACATTTTCATTCATCACCATACGACAGACACTTCAGCGGAGATAAAACTGCAGCCAAAGTCCTACAGTCAGGTTTGTTCTGGCCCACTCTTTTTAAAGATGCTTACTTATTTGCTCTTCAATGTGACAGGTGCCAGAGAACGGGAAATATATCGAGGAGAAATGAAGGACCTCTGTAAAATATTCTAGAAGTAGAGATATTTGATGTATGAGGAATTGATTTTATGGGACCCTTTGTTCCATCATTCGGAAACCTGTACATACTAGTTGCAGTAGACTACGTCACCAAATGGGTTGAAGCCATAGCACTACCATCAAATGATTCAAAAGTGGTGATAAAATTCCTTAAAAAGAATATTTTCACTCGCTTTGGAACACCTCGGGCAATTATCAGTGATGGTGGCACACATTTCTGCAATAGATACTTTGATGCACTCCTATCCAAATATGGAGTTACTCATAAAGTTGCCACTGCCTACCATCCGCAGTCAAATGGACAGGTTGTAGTTTCAAACAGGGAGATCAAAAGAATCTTGGAAAGAACCGTTGGATCAACAAGGAGGGACTGGTCTACAAAACTGGATGACACATTATGGGCCTACCGGACTGCTTACAAGACACCCATATGTCCCCATATCGAATGGTGTTTGGGAAAACATGCCATCTGCCAGTGGAACTTGAACACAAAGCGTACTGGGCACTGAAGAAGCTAAATATTGATCCACAAGCAACATGAGAGAAATGACTCTATCAACTCAACGAATTGGAGGAATTTCGTCTACAAGCTAATGAAAATGTCAGATTATATAAAGAAAAAACCAATAAATGGCATGATCGAAAAATAGTGCGCAGACAACTGGAACTAAGGCAGCAAGTGTTGTTATACAATTCAAGGTTGAAACTTTTCCCTGGAAAGTTGAAATTAAGGTGGTCAGGTCCATTTGTGATTACTCAGGTTTTACCATATGGAGCTGTTGAGTTACTTGATCCCAACACCAATGATACATTCAAAGTTAACAACCAGCGTGTCAAGCACTACTGGGGAGAATCATTTGAGCGGCAAAAAGAAAGTGTCACACTTTCAGATCCAGCCTAATGTTCGGGCAGTCATGTCTAGCTGACGACGTTAAACTTAGCGCTAGTAGGGAGGCAACCCATGCAATTTGTATATATATTAAGATTTGATGTGTTTTATTTTTGTAGGTAAAGTCACATTTCAGGATGGAAGAAGTTCTCTCAAATCTTCACAAGTAATTTCCTTCTCCCCCTCAAAACTCTCTGATAAAAGTATACAATCTCGCATGGAACGAATGAGACTTCTGATGATCAAGGTATTCCTAATGAATTTGTTGGATTATTGAAGCACGGGTCCGATTGGCAGGTGAGTCCTCTAACTCTTTTGTGTCATATCTGTCTGGTTTAGGAGAAGCACTTATGCTAAAAAGAAGAGCTAAAAGAATGGGTGTTTCCTATAAATGTGCACGCATGACATGTAATACTCGTTGTCATTATTTAGGAATGATGTCTGCTAACTGTGAAGATAAAATTAAATTCATTAGGGATGGCTTGAGTAAGGAGTCTTTGGATGACATATCATTGACTCTTGAGACGTATCCCAGTGGATATGTGCATCACGCAATTCACATGTTATATGCAGAGTTTTGAAAAGAACAACAACAGTTAAGTCTCGAGAATCTGACTCTAAAAGACCCTGTTTGCCAATTTATAAGAACGCATAGACGTCATTCAAGCCGTTACTTCTTGTAAATATTATTATCTATTTGTCTTTAACTAATAATTGTGATTTGTTTTGTTATTTTCTTTTATTTTCTCTGACAGGATCCAGCCTTTTTAACTTTCACGATATATTTTACTGTTTAGCTAATAATTATCATTTGACAGGTACTAGTGCTATTATTACTCACCCTTTTTCAGGTGTTATAATTCAACTCATCATTGCACTCTTGAAGACACCCAGAGTTGAGAAATAAATAAATAAAAATGGAAGCTACTTCAAGAAGACAAGTTGTTAATATTTGTGTTTTTGCGGTACTAGTGTTGGTTCTAAGCCAGAGTTCGTTGAGGCAGCACATTAATTGGGTCGAGTCATAGCTGAAAAGAATATGCACTAAGTATATAGCGGTGGAAATCTTGGACTAATGGGGATCGTTTCAAGGGCTATACAGGAAGGAGGTAGCCAAGTTCTGAGAATCATCCCCCAAACCCTTGGCGGAGGCGAATCTTATAGGACCTTCAAACAGAGAGGACTAATCATGACAGGTATGTCTGAACGACTGGTGGAAATGATTAACGTGATGATGTTTTTATGCTTTGCCATGAGGCTTGGGTACGATGGAGGAAATTTTTACAATACTATCTTGGGCGAACTTGAACATACACCAGAAACCGATTGGACTATTTAACGCTGATGGATTTTATGATTTTCTTTGTGTATTTCTTGATGATGCCCGGAGAAATGGGTTTGTGACAAAACCTGTAAAAGAAATCATTTTTACTGTCAGAACTGCCAATGATTTAATTGACCAACTTTTAAGCCTTTGAACCACAATTGACCATATCTTTTCCAAGATAAACTAGTCTGATAATGATCGTGGTAAAAAAGCATCGGATAAATCTGGATCTTAACCTTTAATTTTCATTTTAGATGTAGAATTTCAGCTAACCAGGTACTATTTTCTAAACTATTCTTCTACTTTTTAAGACTTTGGGGACAATGTCTCAATTAGGTTTGGGGGAGGGGAATAGTTGACTAGTATCTTGTTTTTATTGTGTTGTTTTTATTTGATTTTTAGTCAAAAATTTTCAAAAAAATTAAAAAAAATTTAGAAAAAAAAGAAAGGAATAATTGTGTTTTGTGTGTTTTTTTTAACTTGACTAATTAGATGAAATTGGTATGAGATAGCTGTGTAAGGAATTTCCACTCATGAGACGTATCTCAACCTATTTCGTTTTTTGGATAAAGTAAGTATATTAACCAAAGAAATAACAAAAGCACATGGCATACCCCAGAGAGCTAAGGAGACAGGTCCTTCCGCTATAGAAAAAAAAGCCAATTAGGGTAAAGACAAGCAAAATCAAATCAAAAAATATCATCGGATAGTTGCCAAGATTGTTGAAGCCATCTATTATCATATGAAAGCTTCACCTTTCTTGACAAACTATCACGAGTTCGTACAATAAACATAATATTGGTCAAGAGAACTCTATATGGACTAGGAGACTCGTCATGTAATCAAGCATTCCTCTCCTTCCATATGAAGTAAACTGAAAGAGGCAAAAGATAATCGAACAAGTAAATGACACAAAGATCCACTACTATACTGGTCCATCCACTTAATAGTCTGCATCCAGTCACGAGAGTCCCAATCTATACCACATTTAGCCAAAATAGACGACCATATCTGAGAAGCAAATGAACACTTGAAGAAGAGATGATCTCTATCCTCCCCCGAATGACCACAAAGCACACACATAGAATAACCTGAAATGCAAAAGCCATTAATCGATCCTGAGTATAAAAGCCTCTTTGAATCGTGAGTGACAAGAACCCACTTGGATTCGAAATCCAAGCAAACCCCAAGCAACGGACAGAACCCCAGAACCCGCGAATATGATTTTGTAGAAACAAAACCCTTCCAAGGCCACAAAGAACTTGCCCTTGAGAACCTTTAAGATGAATCCTTGTAGGTTTTTCTAGCAATGGAGACGCCACTAAGTTTGCCAAAATTAGATAAGTCGATTCAAACTTGAAAAGGGAAATCACTCCCTTACAAGAATTCGGCCATGGCCAAAGCTTTAAGCTTTTTAGTTTTTTATAAATTTCGTTGATTTTTTTCAAATGAAGAAGAAAGTAAGCTTAAATAGTGTTACAAAAAGAAACCCTAAAGACATAAAGACAACAATGCCCCTAAAAACGAAATACACAAATATTAAGTCTTTAAGTCTTCAAATGCTTAGGAAGCTTTATTCTAAACTGATTTGGGCCAAGTGAAATGGTTTTGGGCCCTTTCCATCGAAGCCCACATGCATATCTATTTGTTTGTTGCAGTCGGCCATAAAACTCTGAACTAATCCCGCCATTGCTTCTCTGAGGGTTCTTCTAATGGATTGAAGCCCACATGCATATCTATTTGTTTGTTGCACTCATTTACCTCAGTATAAGGAAGATCCTCACCAGTTGTGAGGAGTCAATGGAGTTTTCCCCTTTCAAATTACCATCTATCACCAAAGAAGCAGTCTCAGAAGGAATCACAGGTAGAGAATGAGTAACCAAAGTCGGATTCAATCCATTAGAAGAACCCTCACCCAAACAGGAATTCTCTCAGCAATCAAAGGCACCACATCACTCGAACTAACATGATGGTTCAAAGAAGTACCCTTACCTTTCTTATTTTTAGTGACCGGGATCCAAGCCCCCTCTTGAACCTTAGCAGATTCAACCGTAGTGTCTTTATCTGTAGAAGGAATCGGCTTGTGAATAACAGGCGGGGCAGGTTTTTTAACCTCCTTACTAGGAGCCTTTTTAGGGCAAGAAATCACCGAGTGACCAAAAACTTCACAAGTTGAGCATTTCACAGGAACCCATTCAAACTCAACCCTAATAGGGACTCTAGTGCCATTAGGGTATTGGAAGACAATCTCCTCATCAAGGGAATTCCGGGCATCAATCTCAACACAAACACGAGCAAAACTGAGTCGTTTCCTGGACAGTGTAATATGGTCAGCATTGAGAGGTCTCCCAATGGCACTAGCAACACAACTAATCCCTTTCGCCGTCCATAAAGGAAAAGGTAGGTCAAACAATCTGATCCAGACCGGGACCTTGAACAAATCCTCCTTAGTCAAAGATAAATTGGATGCCAAAGTTTTAGAACCAAAGGTCTATTAGCCATATGCCAAGGGGCTTCATCCACACCACACTCGCCTCTTGAAGGCTATCGAATCTAAACAAAAAGAAACCATTATCGGAGGTAAGAACTTCCAGCAAACCCATTCTTCCCCATAACTTGTGAGCAATAGAATTAACAGTTTGGAAGGGGAGACGTTTTCCCACAAAGTAACCCACTAAAGTATTCCTCCAGTACACACTTCCTTCTTCAATCACTTCAGCAGATGGGCCAACGACAACCTTACCATCTATAATGTTAGGTGTGACATAATGTAAAGCAGTAGACAGATAAGTTGAATCGAAATGGTCAACTCCCAAAGAACCATTCAAAGCAGATGCATAACTCTTAGGTCCACCAGAGTATCCCCCACCTACAACTACAGGAGACGCAGGCACAGCCTCCTGACTCACACCAATTTCCGAACCATTCTTCAACTCCACTACCCCAAATTCTAAGCTGCTAGCAGACCCCCCTGCACCAGCAGGTTTAGACTCGCTAACAACACAAACAGGCCCAGGTGATACACCCAATCCAGAGACATTAACCTTCATGCCACCAGCAGCGCAACCAACGGCGCCAATAACAGATTCTGAACCTCCAATACCCCCATCAGTCACAAGACCAGGAACACAATCCAGTTTAGAAGGATCAGCTTCCCCTGCCAATTTACCATTTCTACAAAGACCAGAATCACTGCCAACCGCAGCACCACAAATGCTCAGACTGCCGACCAAACCAGGACCAGAATCTACCAGACCCCTATCAACGCCAATGCCAGAACCAGAAACAAACAAACCTCATCAACCAAAACCACGTCCCCAGCAACCACACTTCCAACAGAGTTACCTTCAACACCATGTTCAGAAGCACAAGCAGAGCAAACAGAATGTGACCCTAACCCAGGCTTACAAGAACACAAACTGCCGGCGATACCATCTTCTAATCCAAAAACCCGAGACACCAACAACTACACCATCAGTGCCAGAATCAAATCCCAAACATCCTTCAATCTTCGAGCTCACCTCATACTCGACCTTACCACCACTGTCAATACCAGAATTACCAGCACAGCTTACTGACTCAGAGGCGCCATAACCAGACCGGCACGAACCCAATCTTCCAGCAGGACCTCCTTCTGAGGCATAAGGCTCGACACAGGTCACGGACATCGGTGCTGGAACTGAGGCCGAAGATGAGCGACCATAACCAGTCGTGGGCTTCAATCGACCAGAATCAAGAACCAAAGGAGGCGAGGGTACAGTGTTCACAAAAACAGACCTAACAGCCTTGCGACTGTGACCAGGGAGTCGCGGCCCCCCAACAGAAAAACCAGACGAAGCCATCAGAGGAAAGACTAGACAGAAGAAGAAAAGGGTAGATCTGAGAGGAGAACCGAGATTTGAGAAGGGATGAACGGAACGGTTGAAAACCAAACCGATCTGAGAAAACAAAGTGAAAAAACGGGATACAGATCTGAGAAAATAAAAGGGTAAAAAGAAATCAAAATAACGGGATTAATCAGGTTTTCGGGGAAAATAAGTTTAGTAAAGCAGATCTGAGAGGGAGAATCAATTTGGTAGAAGACCAAAGGGATCCAGGTTGACGAAGGAGAAGAAGCAAATCGCCCAGTTGAGAGCTAATTCACTGTTCATCGTGACTTCAGCCACTCATGTTTTTTAAATTCATGTGTTTGATCATATGAAACATCTTCTTCTTTTGGAACTTCTTCAATGGATACCTCGATTCCAACATCTTTGTTGATTTCAGTACCGCTTTTCAAAGTAATGGCTTGACCTTGACCCTTCCCTCGATTCCTTGGATTTGGTTCTGTGTTGCTGGGAAGATTACCTGGCGGTCTGTAACTCGAGCATTGTCCAGTTATCCAATTTGATTTTCCAGTGCCTTTATAGAAGTTGATTGGCTTTGAAACATAGCATCGTATGTTGCTTGTTGCTTTTTGAACATATCTGCAATCCATTCTTTTATATCTGGTTATTTCTCATACTTCTGGCCTTTGTTTTGTTGTTGGAATCCGGGTGGTGGATTGTTATTTTTCCCTGAATTGTTGCTCCATGCGAAATTGGGATGATTCCTCCACCCTGGGTTGTAGGTGTTGGAATATGGATTGTTCATCTGTCTGTTGAAATTGTTGACATAATTCACCGTTTCTTCATGTTGGTTTGCTTCTGATTTGGTGCTCCTCCATATGGTGAACTTGTGGATCTAGCATTAACCTTCATGTTAAGAGTTTCTAGATTTTTGCAAATCATATCCAGCTTGGCATTCACTGATGTGTTGGCTCCAACTTCATAAATTCCTATGATTCGTTGGATCATGTTCCTTTCTGTTGGCCATAATAAATTTTTGTTGGCCATTTCTTCAATTAAATCCCATGCATGATCTTCTCCTTTTGCCATTAAAGCTCCTCCAGCCGCAACATCAATTGTGGTTCTCATTATTCCAGAAAGTCCATTATAGAAAGTTTAGACTTTTTGCCACTTTGCAATCTCATGATGAGGGCATTTTCTGAGTAAATCCTTGTACCTTTCCCAAGCTTCGTAGAGGGATTCTAAGTCATGTTGTACAAATAATGTGATGTCATTCCTCAGCTTTGCAATTCTGGCTGGGGGAAAGTACTTTGCAAGGAATTTGGTGGCTAGAGTGTTCCAAGTTGTGATGGAATCTGCTGGTAGTGAATGTAGCCAAGCCTTAGCTCTATCTTTCAAGGAATATGGAAAAAACTGCAGTCTCATTGCTTCTTCAGCCGCTCGGTTGTAATAGAAAGTGCCGCAAACTTCCAGGAAGTTGCTGATTTGGGCATTAGGATCTTCAGTTGCATTCCCCCCCAAACTGAACTGATTGTTGTATCATTTGGATGCATGTTTTGATGTCACACGCATTTGCTGGTAAGGGAGGAAGTACAATACAGGAAATGAAGCCGTCAACCACCAGAATAGTTCTGTCTCGAATGGGAATTGGTGGTGCAACCTCCAAAGGTTCAGGTTCCATGTTGATCAGTGCTTCTTGGCCTTCTCGCCTTTCCCTTCTCAACTGTGACATGATCCAGGCCGACAACAAGCAAAAGACCCATTACAAGTACCAGAAGGGCCAATTACGAGGCAGAGGACCAAAAGACTCAGAGAAGCAATGGCGGGATTAGTTCAGAGTTTTATGGCCGATTGCAACAAACAAAAAAAAGAGACGCATGTGGGCTTCAATAGAGAGGGCCCAAAGCCACTTCACTTGGCCCAAATCAGTTTTGAATGAAGCTTCAAAGGCCTTTGAAGACTTGAAGACTTTGGTATCTTTGTAATTTAGCCTTTAAGGTTTCGTTTGTATCACTATTTAAGCTTTCTTTCTTTTTCATTTTAGAGAATCAACGAAATTTATAAAACTCAAAAGCTTAAAGCTTTGGCTATGGCCGAATTCTTATAAGGGAGGGATTCCCCTTTTCAAGTTTGAATCGACTTATCTAAGTTTTGGCAATTTTAGTGGCGTCTCCATTGCTAGCAAAACACTACAAGGATTCATCTTAAAGGTTCTCAAGGGCAAGTTCTTTGTGGGTCTTCTTCGTGGCCTTGGAAGGGTTTTGTTTCCACAAAATCAAATTCGCGGTTCTTGGGGTTCTGTCCGTTGCTTGGGGTTTGCTTGGATTTCGAATCCAAGTGGGTTTCTTGTCATTTGGTATCTAGAGCTCAGGGTTCCAAGGTCTGATTTTTACTATCTTTTCTTTTGTTTGATTCTGTTTTTATTTTCGTTCTTGTTATTTTCGTTTCAGTTCTTGTTGGATCCTGTTTCTGTTTTCGTTTTGTTTATTTCTGGATTTGATTTTGTTGTGTTTTGCATATCAGTTCATCTTCTATCATTTTCCAGTTCTGGGTTTTTGTTCTGTTCTTCATATCAGTTCGTCATATACTTTATGTTATTTAGCATATGTTGAAGAAATAAGCATGTTCTTTGGCGGCTGTGTGTTGTTTCTAAAACCCTAGTGAATTTTGAAATCTGACTCTGAATTCAGACCCTAAAACTTAGCCTTTGAATTCAGACCCTGAAATCAGACTCTAAAAACTTAGCCTTTGAAATCTGACTCTGAAATCAGACCCTGAAGATTAGCCTCTGAAAATCAGATTCTGAAATCAGACCCTGAAAAGTAACCTCTGAAATCAGACCCTGACCAGTAGCCTCTGAAATCAGACCCTGAAAAGTAACCTCTGAAATCAGACACTGAAAATCAGCCTCTGAAATCAGAACCTAAATCAGTGAAATTTTTTGGTTGAATTTAGTTTGTTCCATATTATCATTTAGGTGCACGTGGAGGGTCTCCCATCAAAATTTCTATAGCGGTGCCAAATTTTCTCCCGAAATTGCATACGACCGCGAATTTGCATGCTTTTTTTTTTCCATTGTGCTAATTGTTCACTTCTTTATTCCAAATACTCTAGTTTAAGTATTATTGATTGAGTCTTCGTCGTTTCTATTCTTGTTCGCATTTTGTTTTCGCCTGCCCTATATATATTATTATGTCTGTTGTGTTTCATGCTAGCTTGAGGACTACATTTGGTTTGTATTCTTGGATTGAGTGTGATTCACATTTGAATTGAGGACGAACTCAAGAGTGGTAAAAGGCAGTGATTGTGAGCACAGTATCGGGTAAAAGCCAATAGAGTGCAAACACGAGTGGAGTGATATCATTCGAGTGTAAAACACGTGAGATTGTGAGGATTTACATATTTGCTTTACTTTCTTGTTATTTCTAATCTGTTTGCTTAGTGTTGAGATGACAGGTCTAACCACTGATGAAAAGCTTGAGGCTTTGGATAGGAAATTTACAGATATGATGGAGAACATGAATATTGCTTTGGAGAGATTGACCAAGAGTGTAGAGAGTATTCAAACTGGTAGCGGTCCCAGAGCACCACCACCTCATAATGTGCCACCTCGACGTTTACCACCACAGTATGTACCACCAGATGTAGAGGAAGCTGAAAATGAGTTTGATGATTCTGATGGTCTTGATGATGTGGAGGAGAGATTTCAGCCTGGGCATGATAGGAGGCCTAATAGGAGGTTTGATAGGAGGAATGATAGGAGGGATAGGCGATTTGATGATAGAGGTGCATTTGATGCCAGAAGAGGGGATTATGATAGGAGGAGATATGGTAGACGAGGAGATGTTGATGGTGATCTAGGTAGCATCAAGATCAAGATACCAACATTCCACGGCAAGAATGATACTGGAGCTTATTTAGAATGGGAAAGGAAAATAGAATTGATTTTCAACTGTCATCACTATTCAGACGAGAAGAAGATCAATCTGGCAGCGATTGAGTTTACTGATTATGCTATGATTTGGTGGGATCAGCTTGTCTCTACTCGGAGGAGAAATTATGAGAGGCCGGTTCAGACATGGGCAGAACTTAGAGGTCTCATGAGAAAGAGATTTATACCCAGCCATTACTATAGGGAATTGTATCAAAAACTACAACATCTGTATCAGAGGACCAAAAGTGTTGAGGACTATTACACAGAGATGGAAGTTGCCATGATCAGGGCAAAGGTAGTTGAGGATGCAGAAGCTACTATGGCACGGTTTCTAGAGGGCTTGAATAGAGAGATTGCAAACATGGTGGAGTTGCATCACTATGTTGATTTGGAGGATATGCTTCACATGGCTATCAAGGTAGAAAGGCAACTCAAGAAAAAGTCAACATCCAGATTTGGCACTCAGGCTACTTCTGCATGGAAAGGGAAATGGGTTCCGAATGAGAAGCGAGATGGAGGCTTTGACAAGCCTAGAGATGATTTCAGTGGAGGCTTTAATAAGCCTAGGGCCGAACCTAGTGCCAAGGGTAAAGAGGCTGCAGAACCGAGCAAAACTAGACCAAAACCTGAGGGTGCAGCTGCTAGAACTAAGGATGTCAAGTGTTTCAAGTGTTTGGGCATGAGACACTATGCTTCACAATGTCCCAATAGGCGTACCTTAGTGATTGATAAAAGAGTGGAGAGGTGTACTCTACCGATAGTAAGGTCGAGGAAGAGATGCCAGAGTTGGAGGATGCTAGTGACCATGAGGGAGCTGCATACCCGCTGAATAACTTATCCTTAGTTGTCAAGCGTACTTGAGTGCTTATGTTGTAGAGGATGAGAGTGTGCAGCAGAGGGAGAACATATTCCATACTAGGTGCCATGTGAATGGCAAAGGATGTAGTATGATCATAGATGAGGGCAGTTGTACTAATGTTGCTAGCACAACTTTGATTGAGCGATTGGGGTTGAGTTGCTTGAGACACCCGAAGCCTTACAAGTTGCAGTGGTTAAATGATTGTGGGGAAATAAGTGTGACAAAGCAGGTATTGTTGAGCTTTACCATTGGGCCATACACAGATGATGTCCTATGTGATGTGATACCGATGCATGCAGGACATATTCTTTTGGGCAGACTGTGGCAGTTTGATAAGAAGGTTATTCATGATGGATTCAAGAACAAGTACTCTTTTCAGCATAAGGGAAAACCCATTACATTATACCCACTTACACCTGCACAAGTCCATGAAGATCAGGTTAAGTTGCAACTTGAACGTGACAAAGAGAGAGCGAAGGGAAACACCAACTTGGGTGAGACTAGTGAGAGTGGTGTATCTGGCGAGAAAAATAAGGCCAAGGCCGTGGGAGTTCCCAAGGGGAGTGTGAGTGAACGTGAGGGGGAAACAAAAAGGAGAGTTAAAAAGAGTTTCTACATGGGTGAAGGTGAAGCGAGGAAAGCATTCAAGGCTAGCAAGCTCATGCTATTGTTAGTATATAAGGAGCCTCATATTTATTTTACTAACTCTGACCTTTTGCTTCCTGTGTCTATTTCATCTCTTTTGCAGGATTACAGTGACGTACTGACAGAGGACATACCTAGTGGGCTTCCACCCATTAGAGGTATTGAGCACCAGATAGACTTCATACCTGGAGCAGTCATTCCTAACAGACCGGCTTATAGGAGCAATCCTGAGGAGACAAAGGTGCTACAAAGGCAAGTACGGGAGTTGATGGACAAGGGGTATGTAAGGGAAAGCATGAGTCTTTGTGCAGTACCAGTGCTTCTAGTTCCTAAGAAAGATGGGACGTGGCGTATGTGCGTTGATTGTCGAGCTATCAACAATATTACGGTAAAGTATCGTCACCCCATTCATAGACTAGATGACATGTTGGATGAATTGCATGGTTCCAAAATTTTTAGTAAGATTGATTTAAAGAGTGGATACCATTAAATTCGCATGAGAGAGGGAGATGAGTGGAAAACTGCATTTAATACTAAGTATGGTTTGTATGAATGGTTAGTTATGCCATTTGGTCTTTCAAACGCACCTAGCACATTTATGAGATTGATGAATCATGTTATGCGTGCATTTTTAGGTAAGTTTGTTGTGGTTTATTTTGATGACATCTTAGTTTACAGTAAAACAGTAGATGAACATGTTATGCATTTGAAGCATGTTCTTGATGTGTTAAGGCAAGAAAAACTGTATGCTAACTTTGATAAGTGCACTTTTTGTATGGATAGAATTGTTTTCCTTGGATTTTTTGTGAGTGCAGATGGCATCGAGGTAGATTTAGAAAAGGTGAAGGCAATTCAGGATTGGCCAACACCAACAACAGTGACAGAAGTCAGAAGCTTCCATGGATTAGCAAGCTTCTACCGTAGATTTGTTAAAGATTTCAGTAGTATTGCAGCACCATTGACTGAAGTAGTGAAGAAGACTGTTGGCTTCAAATGGGGTGAAGAGTAGGAGCGTGCATTCCAGGATCTGAAAATGAAGTTGTGCAGTGCACCAGTCTTGGCACTACCCAACTTTGAGAAGACATTTGAGATTGAGTGTGACGCATCCAGGATAGGCATTGGAGCGGTTCTTATGCAAGAAAAGCGACCAATAGCTAACTTTAGTGAGAAGCTGAATGGAGCAGTTTTGAGGTACCCCACATATGACAAGGAGTTGTATGCGCTAGTGAGAGCCCTTGAGACTTGGCAGTATTATTTGTGGCCTCGAGAGTTTGTGATCCATACAGATCATGAATCATTGAAGCATCTGAAAGGCCAAGGTAAGCTGAACAAATGACACGCAAAATGGTTAGAATTTGTTGAGACATTTCCATATGTAATCCGCTACAAATAAGGTAAGGAAAACATTGTCGCCGATGCACTATCGCGAAGGTATAATTTACTTACTTCATTGAGTGCAAGAATGCTTGGGTTTGAATTTATTAAAGAACTTTATGCTAGTGATATTGACTTTAGTACTATCTATGCTGCATGTGAAAAGTCTGCTTTTAGTAAATTCTACCAACATGATGGGTTTCTGTTTAGGGAGAATAGATTATGCATTCCTGTTTGTAGTATGCGTGAGTTGTTAGTGAGGGAAGCACACGGGGGAGGTTTAATGGGGCACTTTGGCATTGCCAAAACCTTATGAGTATTGAGTGAACATTTTATTGGCCTAAAATGCGGCGAGATATTGAGCGTTTGTGTGATAAATGCTTAACTTGTAAACATGCTAAATCTAAGGTTATGCCTCATGGGTTGTATACACCATTGCCTATACCTAGTGAGCCATGGGTAGATGTATCGATGGACTTTATCTTGGGTTTACCTAGGACAAAGAAAGGTAGAGATTCCATCTTTGTAGTGGTTGATAGGTTCAGTAAGATGGCACACTTTATAGCATGTCATAAAACTGATGATGCCACTAACATTGCTGACTTGTTCTTTAGAGAAGTAGTACGACTCCATGGGATTCCACGGAGTATAGTTTCAGATCGTGATGTCAAATTCCTTAGTCACTTTTGGAAAGCTTTATGGGGTAAGTTGGGAACTAAACTTTTGTATTCTACTACTTGTCACCCCCAAACTGATGGCCAGACCGAGGTTGTTAATAGGATTTTGACTCAGTTATTGCGTACTATTATTAATAAGAACTTAAAAACTTGGGAGGATTGTTTGCCTTTTGTTGAATTTGTATATAATCGTAGTATTCATTCCTCTACATCTTACTCACCATTTGAAATTGTTTATGGTTTTCAGCCACTAACTCCATTAGATTTGTTACCTTTGCCTGTTGATGAACATGCAGGGTGACATGATCAAAGGGATAACATTTGACATGAATGTAGTCATCCAAGGAACATTGGAGCCTTTGCAAATGCCAACAGGCCCAATCACATGCCAAAGAACTAAGAAGATCACAGACACAATAACGGGGCCAGAGTTTGCATATAATAGATGCATTCATTCTTCTAGTTTTTACTTGCCTTATGAGATTGATTATTATTCTAATTCTTTAACTCCTATGGATTTAATATCTTTGATTCTTATTAAGCTTGGGAGTATGATTGATAAGGGAAAGGCAGAGTTGGTGAGAATAATAGGTTTCCAACGCATTGTGTTTGACCCTGGCAATTGGGTGTGGCTTTATATGCAAGAGGAAAAGATCCAAGCTACAATCGAGAGGAGATGGACCTTTTCAAGTCTTGGAAAGGATCAATGAAAATGCATATAAGCTGGATTTGCAAGGTAAGTACAATGTATCTGCTACTTTTAATGTTTCTGACTTAACTCATTTTGATGCAGGTTCAGATTCGAGGTCGAATCCTTTTCAACAATGAGGGAATGACATAAGTCCAACCACACTAGAGACATTACAGGATGCAGCTAACAACTTGGAGGAACCCATTCAGTTGCCAACAGGTCTAATCATACGCCAAAGAGCAAAGAAGATCAGAGAGGCCTTTGCGGGACTAGCTCAGAGCTATGTGACCAGTTGCAGCAACCAAGTCAAGTACACCAGAGACACATATGGCATAACCAGAGAGGTCCCCAAGCTATTTCATTTGACCCAGATCAGCTCAGACTGAAGCATAGCAGAGTAGCTTCAGCACCAGCATCCTTTTGACCCGATTTCACCCATTTTGGGACCATGTTGAATTCGGCCAAATGGGGGCATTTTTGTCATTTGTGCTCGACATTTTGACTTTATTTATGATGTAATTAGCATGGTGACTATGCCATTAGGCTTAATTATGCTTAGAACCTTGCTTATTGAGTAAGCACGTCAATTTACTATTTGATGTAAGTACCTCAAATTAGCTTAAGTTAGATTAGTTTCTAATCATTCTTTTAAGCTACTTTAGGTGGGAAAAGACTTTTGGGGACGTGCTTGAGTGAATGGTTTGGGTAGTTTTCAGGTCTTTTGGTAATTTCACTTTAGGGACATTTTTGTCCATTCACACCTTTAGGGTTTCTCTTTGTAACCTATTTAAACTTTGTTTTCTTCTTCTTTGGAATAACATTCACGACATTTTCATCAAACTTTGAAGCTTTTTAGCTTTGGCTATGGCTAAATTTCTTGTAAGGGAGGGATTCCCCTTTTCAAGTTCAAATTGACTTATCTAAGCTTGGCAACTTAGTGGCGTCTCCATTGCTAGCAAAATACAATCTGATTTCATGCTTGTGGTTATCATGGACGTGAGTTTCATGGTGGTTAGGGGCTGATCTTGGTTGGGTTTTGTTCCTACAAAATCAGTATTCAAAGTTCTTGGGGTTTTGAGAAAGATGCTTGGGGTTTGCTTGGTTTCCAACCCAAGTGAGTTCTTGTCACAGGGCTAGATGGAAAAAGGAAAGCCGATTTGGTCAAGCATATACATGAGAAAGCAAGAGAACAAATACAACGAAAGAACGAGCAATATGCCTCTCATGCTAATAAGGGAAGAAAACATGTGGTATTTCAGCCTGAAGATTGGGTTTGGGTACACATGCGCAAGGAGAGATTTCCTGAACAACGTAAATCTAAGCTACAACCGAGAGGGGATGGTCCATTTCAAGTCTTGGAACGGATTAATGACAATGCATACAAGCTGGATTTACAAGGTAAGTATAATGGTCTGCTACATTTAATGTTTCTGACTTAACTCCTTTTGATGCAGGTACAGATTCGAGGTCGAATCCTTTTCAAGAGGGAGTGAATGACATGATCCAGGCCGACAACAAAGGAAAAGACCCATTACAAGTACCAGAAGGGCCAATTACGAGGCAGAGGACCAAAAGACTCAGAGAAGCAATGGCGAGAATAGTTCAGAGTTTTATGGCCGATTGAAACAAACAAATAGAGACTCATATGGGCTTCAATAGAGAGGGCCCAAAGCCACTTCACTTGGCCCAAATCAGTTTTGAATGAAGCTTCAAAGGCCTTTGAAGACTTGAAGACTTTGGTATCTTTGTAATTTAGCCTTTAAGGTTTCCTTTGTATCACTATTTAAGCTTCAAAGATGGTTTCACCTTACGTAAAAGCTAGCATGATTCCGAACATCAAAAACAATATCATAAAGAAGAGCAGAAACAGGCCGAAGAGGCATATCATGAGTGCGAGCATTCCTCTCCCTCCAAATATGGTAGACTGACGCTGCAAAAGACAAACGAACCAGAAGGTGACGTAAAGAAGCATCGGAGAACTGACATAATGACATGATCCAAGGGACAACATTTGACATGAATGCAATCACCCAAGGAACATTAAAGCCTTTGCAATTGCCAACAGACCCAATCACATGCCAAAGAGCTAAGAAGATCACAGACGCAATAGCGGGGCCAGAGTTTGCATATAATAGATGCATTCATTCTTCTAGTTTTTACTTGCCTTATGAGATTGATTATGATTCTAATTCTTTAACTCCTATGGATTTATTATCTTTGATTGTTATTAAGCTTGGGAGTATGAATGATAAGGGAAAGGCAGAGTTGGTGAGAATAATAGGTTTCCAACGCATTGTGTTTGACCCCGACAATTGGGTATGGCTTTATATGCAAAAGGAAATGATCCAAGCTACAATCGAGAGGATATTGACCTTTACAAGTCTTGGAAAGGATCAATGACAATGCATATAAGCTGGATTTGCAAGGTAAGTACAATGTATCTGCTACTTTTAATGTTTCTGACTTAACTCATTTTGATGCAGGTTCAGATTCGAGGTCGAATCCTTTTCAACAAGGAGGGAATGACATGAGTCCAACCACACCAGAGACATTACAGGATGCGGCTAACAACTTGGAGGAACCCATGCAGTTGCCAACATGTCCAATCACATGCCAACGAGCAAAGATGATCAGAGAGGCCTTTGCGGGACTAGCTCAGAGCTATGTGACCAGTTGCAGCAACCAAGTCAAGTGCACACCAGAGACACATATGGGCATAACCAGAGAGGTCCCCAAGCTATTTCATTTGACCCAGATCAGCTCAGACTGAAGCATAGCAGAGCAGCTTCAGCACCAGCACCCTTTTGACCCGATTTCACCCATTTTGGGACTATGTTGAATTCGGCCAAATGGGGGCATTTTTGTCATTTGTGCTCGTCATTTTGACTTTATTTATGATGTAATTAGCATGGTTGACTATGCCATTAGGCTTAATTATGCTTAGATTTGTACTTAGCCGGAAGCACGTCAATTTATTATAGCATGTAAGCACCTTAATTAGCTTAAGTGAGATTAGCTTCTAATATTTTTTTTTAAGTTTATTTAGGTGCAAAAGGACCTTAATGGTCGTGGTTGAGGTGCTTGACTTAGGGCTTTTGGTAATTTCACTTTAGGGACATTTTTGTCCATTCACACCTTTAGGGTTTCTCTTTGTAACCTATTTAAACTTTGTTTTCTTCTTCTTTGGAATAACATTCACGACATTTTCATCAAACTTTGAAGCTTTTAAGCTTTGGCTATGGCTAAATTTCTTGTAAGGGAGGGATTCCCCTTTTCAAGTTCAAATTGACTTATCTAAGCTTGGCAACTTAGTGGCGTCTCCATTGCTAGCAAAATACAATCTGATTTCATGCTTGTGGTTATCATGGACGTGAGTTTCATGGTGGTTAGGGGCTGATCTTGGTTGGGTTTTGTTCCTACAAAATCAGTATTCAAAGTTCTTGGGGTTTTGAGAAAGATGCTTGGGGGTTTGCTTGGTTTCCAACCCAAGTGAGTTCTTGTCACATAACCACTCAACAGTCTGACGCCAATCCCGACGTCTCCAATCTAACCCACACATAGCCAGTACAGACGTCGAAATAGGAGATTCGATGCTAAAAATTGGACAATTAGCGTCGAATTTAGTGATTCGACGCTAAAGATTAAAGGATTGTCAGTGTTATCTTCATAAACCTTTAGCGACGCTACTTCGTCGACACCAAATTTCAAATTTTCGGCGTCGAATATGATTTTTGACGCTAAAAGTATAAAATTTAGCGTCGAAATTTTTTGTCGACGCCAAAGATTATTGGAATAATTAAAAAAATTTAGCGTCGATATATGAATTCGACGAAAAAAGTTGAATATTTGGCGTCGAATATTAATTACGACGCTAAAAGTGATTATTAGCGTCGAAATTAGTTTTGATGCTAAAGTATTGGACGCTAAAGGGCATAATTTTTATGCGCTTTATTATGCATTTAGAATGCATGTTTAAGGGTGTATGATGATGAGACCTTAACAAAGATAATAAATTGGTTGCCAATTTGCACGTGAAAAACCCTCACAAAATATTAAGTGTTTTTCCTTCTATTGAGTGATTCTTACTCAAGATCCAAGACTGGCATTGGTTTGTTGGCCAAAGTCAAGGCCTTTGTGTCTGTGAGTCTGGATTTGGTGTTGCAGGGGGGTCTGCGGGCAGTTTGGACTCTGGTGCAGTGGATGTGAAGAATGGATTGAAGATTGGTGAGTCTGGCAGGTTGGGTGAAGCGAGTCTGATTGGTTCTGCTTGTAGTGCCTTGATGGATTCTGTTATTGTGAATGATGATGCTGTGGGGCAGAATGCTGCCCAATTGACCGGTAGAAGAGTGACTGGTGATGCCTTGGGTGTGTGTCAGGATGTTGTGCCTGCGGCTCCTGTAGTAGGTAGTGAGGGTTATTCTGGTGGTCCTAAGAGTTATGCCTCTGCATTGAATGGTTCTATGGGAATTGACCATCTCGATTCAACTTTTTCTTCCACTGCTTTACATTATGTCAAACCTAATATTATTGATGGTAAGGTTGTCGTGTGCCCACCTGCAGAAGTTATTGAAGAAGGAAGTGTGTACTGGCGGAATACTTTAGTAGGTTACTTTGTGGGAAAACGACTACCCTTTCAAACTGTCAATTCTATTGCACACAAGTTATGGGGAAGGATGGGTTTGCTAGAAGTTCTTACATCCGATAATGGTTTCTTTTTGTTTAGATTCAATAGCCTTCAAGAGGCTAATGTGGTGTTGGATGGAGCCCCTTGGCATATGGCTAATAGACCGTTGGTTCTGAAACTTTGGCATCCAAATTTATCTTTGACTAAGGAGGACCTCTTCAAGGTTCCGGTCTGGATCAGACTTTTTGACCTACCTTTTCCTTTATGGACGGCGAAAGGGATTAGTTGTGTGGCCAGTGCAGTTGGGAGACCTCTCAATGCTGACCATATTACCCTATCCAGGAAACGACTCAGTTTCGCTCGTGTTTGTGTTGAGATTGATGCCCGGAACCCCCTTGTCGAGGAGATTGTTTTCCAATACCCTAATGGCACTAGGGTTCCTATTAGGGTTGAGTTTGAATGGGTTCCTGTAAAATGTTCTACTTGTGAAGTTTTTGGCCACTCGGTGAACTCTTGCCCTAAAAAGGCACCTAGCAAGAAGATTAAAAAACTTGCTCAGCCCGTTATTCCCAAGCCATCTATTCCGTCTACGGATAAGGATGCTACGATTGTTTCTATTAAGGATCATGAGGGGGCCTGGATCCCGGTCACTAAAAACAAGAAAGGTAAGGGTACTTCTTTGATCCCTCTTTAGTTCGAGTGGTGTTTTGCCTCAGAATGCTGATAGAACTCTTGTTTTGGGAGAGTGTTCTTCTAATGTGTTGGACTCGACTCTGGTTACTCCTTCTTGGCCTGTGGTTTCTTCTGAGACAGTTTCTGTGGAGACAGATGGTAATTTGAAAGGTGAGTTTTCCCTTGATTCTTCACATCTTGTTGAGGATCACCCTACTTCTGAGTTAAATGAGTGCTCGCCTTCTGTAACTTATGATTCGCCCATTCCTATGGTTAACAGTTTGGCTATTAAGGCTGTTGATTCCCTGGACTCTAAGAAATTGGCTTATGGTAACAAATCTAAAAAGAGTTCTGGTGGTAAAAGGAGTCAGAAGTGGAAGTCCCCTAGGGGGGGTCGTCAACGTTGATTCGTGGGTTTGGCTTTTTTCATCTGTTTTAATGATTTTTGGTTGTTGGAATATTAGGGGTCTTAATGACCCATTAAAACATGCTGAAGTTAGGAGGTTTCTTTGTGATGAGAAGCTCTCGTTGTGTGGTTTAGTTGAAACCAAGGTTAAGGAGGTTAATTTTATGAATGTCTCTCGTGTGATAAATCCTTCATGGAAGTTTTTTTGCCACTCTGATATTTTCCCGTTCGGTCGTATCTGGGTTTGTTGGAACCCTAGTGACGTTGTTGTTAGCATTATTCAGTCCTCAGCTCAAGTTATCCATTGTCGTGTGACTCCTATTTCTGGGATATGGAATTGTGTAGTTTCAGTGGTTTATGGTGAGTGTGACTACGAGAAGCGGCGGGAACTTTGGGCTGACCTGATTACTAGTGGTAGTATTTATGATGATTCCCCGTGGCTTGTCTTGGGTGACTTCAATGCCATCCCGATTGAGCATTGTGGTGGATCTGTGGCTTAGCCAGCTTGGAAAGATGATTTGGGTTGCTGTTTGGGTCAGGCTGGTTTGGATGATCTTCAGTTCTCTGGTTGTAAGTTTACTTGGTTTAATAAGCAGATTCAGTCCCCTATTTGGCGCAAGTTGGACCGTGTTCTTGTTAATTCTTCTTGGGAGTGTCTTTTCCCGGGTTCTTCTGCCCGCTTTCTTCCTCCCCGAATTTCTGATCACTCTCCTATGGTTGTTAAACTTGCAGAGCTCCCTAAGAGGAAAATCCCCTTTAAGTTCTTTCAGTTTTGGGTGGATCATCCTGATTTTCTCTCTGTTGTGGCTAGGGCTGGGATATTGATGTTCATGGTACTCCGATGTTCCGTTTATGTTGTAAGCTGAAGAATGTTAAGTTGGCATTGAAGAAATTTAATGTTGAGCATTTCTCTAAGATTTCGTGTCGAGTTTTGGAGATTAGAAGGAGCTGGACAGAGTGCAGTGTGCTTTACAGGACTACCCTAGTGACCCTGCTCTGCTAGCTGAAGAAGCTCGTCTTTCGTTAAGTTATGGTGTTTTGAGTCGGGCTGAAGAAGGCTTCAATAGACAGAAATCTCGTGTTCAGTGGCTTAACCTTGGGGATCAGAATTCTAAATTCTTTTTTACCGCTATGAAGAGTTTTCACGGTCGTAGTAAGATTACTTCTATTACTAAGGAGGATGGGACCCGTGTGGAGGAAGATGTTTTGGTTAGAGATGAGATTGTTTCTTTTTTTGAGACCCTTTTAGGTCCTCAGCATGGTCAGCAGGATTTTGATAGGGTGGCCCTTCAATCTGCTATTACTAGACACGTGACTGCTGAGCAGAGTGTGGCTCTTTCTCGGGAGGTTTCGGATGAGGAGATTAAGGCTGTCCTGTTCGGGTTGAAGGACAAAAAAGCCCCAGGTCCAGATGGGTTTAATTCGGGTTTCTTTAAGAAGTGTTGGAATATTGTGGGGAATGATGTCCTATGTGCTATTCACTCATTCTTTTCCTCTGGGCGTCTTTTGAGGCAGGTTAATGCTACACATCCATTGCTCTGATTCCTAAGATTCCTAATCCTTCCCATTTAAGGATTATAGGCCAATTTCTTGTTGTAATACTATTTACAAGTGCATTGCTAAGCTTATTGCGAATAGAATCAAGGTTATCCTCCCATCAGTGATCAGTCATAATCAATCTGCTTTTGTCGCTGGAAGGCGTATCAGCGACAATATTCTTTTGTGTCAGGAATTGGTTCGGAATTATCACCGGAATGGCAGTTCCCCAGATGTGCTCTTAAGATTGACTTGATGAAAGCTTATGACACTGTTCGTTGGGATTTTTTGATTGAGGTTCTGCGGACTGTTGGTATTCCAGAGAGGATGGTGGTTTGGATTCATGAGTGTATGACTACTACTAGATTCTCTGTTTCTATTAATGGAGAGCTGCATGGTTTCTTCTCTGGGGGTCGTGGGTTGCGACAAGGTGATCCTATGTCTCCTTATCTATTTGTTTTGGCTATGGAAGTTTTTTCAGGTCTTCTTCGTAATATGGCTACTAATCCGGGTTTCCAGTTCCACTGGCGGTGTTCTAAAGACCATCTTAATCATCTATGCTTTGCGGATGACCTTATGATTTTTTGTAAAGCAGATGCATCCTCTGTTTCCTTGATCAAAGATTGTCTTGGGCAGTTCAGTGGTTTATCAGGTTTAATCCCGAATCCAGCTAAAAGTCATTTCTTCTCCTCTGGTATCTCTTCTACCCTGCAAGGCCAGCTGCGTGATGTGTTAGGGTTCCAGGTAGGGATTCTTCCTGTGCGGTATTTGGGTGTCCCTTTGATCTCTACTAAACTTAGGGCCTCTGATTGTGCTTCTCTTGTGGATCGTATTGTTATGCGTGCTAAAAGTTGGAGTTGTAAGTTTCTCTCTTACGCAGGTCGGCTTCAGCTTATTAAGTCTGTTTTGTTCTCCATTCAAGTTTATTGGTCTTCTTTATTTATTCTTCCTAAGTCTGTGGTTAGGAAGGTGGAGACGATCCTGTGTTCTTTCCTTTGGAAGGGTAGTGCACTTACCTCTTCTGGGGCAAGGGTAGCTTGGAGAAAAATTTGTTTACCTCTAAAGGAGGGGGGCTGGGTATTAAGAGTCTGGATTCTTGGAATAGAGCGGCTATTGTCAAGCATATCTGGTTTCTCTTGTTCTGGCCAGGTTTCCTCTTGGTCAATTTGGGTTTACTCTTATTTGTTGAGGGGGAGAAGCTTTTGGGAGATCCCTTGTCCTTCTGACTGCTCTTGGAGTTGGCGTAAGATTTTGGAGCTTCGTTCTTGGTCCCGTCGGCGGATGAGAGTGAGGATTGGGAATGGTGAGAAGACTTTATTGTGGTTTGATTATTGGCATCCTCTAGGCCCGATTGTGGACACGTTGGGCGAGAGAGTGATTTATGATTCTGGCTTGGATAGAATGGCCACAATTGCTTCCATTATCTCAGATTCTGCTTGGCATTGGCCCCCTTCTAGATCTGTTGCTCTTGTAGATTTGGCTCAGTCTCATCTACCGTCTCCTTCTAGTTTGAGGGAGGATTGCTGGTTTGGGAGGACGATAGAAATGGGAGATTTTCTGTGGATAGTGCCTGGAATGCTATGAGGTCAAGGAGACCTGAGATGCCTTGGTCTCGAGTTGTTTGGTTCAGGAAAGCTATTCCCCGCCATTCCTTTCTTCTTTGGATGACTATTCAGGGAGGCCTTTGTACTCAGGACAGTCTGATGAGATTTGGCATCTCTGCTTGCTCGCGGTGTATTCTTTGTGGTTGTTCGAGTGAGGACATTGATCATCTTTTCTTCCAGTGCCTCTTTTCTTCGAGGGTCTGGTCGTCTGTGCTAGCCATGTGTGGGTTAGATTAGAGTCGCCGAGATTGGTGTCAGACTGTTGAGTGGTTATGTCAGTTCTCTGGTGCCTCTTTATGTCATCTTCTGGTTCGTCTGTCTTTTGCAGCATCAGTCTACCATATTTGGAGGGAGAGGAATGCTGACACTCATGATATGCCTCTTCGGTCTGTTTCTGCTCTTCTTTATGATATTGTTTTTGATGTTCGGAATCGTGTTAGCTTTTTACGTAAGGTGAATTCATCTTATGACAATAAATGGCTTCACCTTTCGTGGCACCTGCCTGATGACATCTTTTGTTGATCTTTTGTAGCCGTTTGGCTTTCTTCTTGGAGGGCATGTCCTCTCTAGTGCCTGGGGCATGCCCCTTTGATCTTTTACTTGTAGCCTTTCGGCTTTTCTTCTAGGAGGGCTTGTCCTTTCTAGTTGCCTGGGGTATGCCCCTTTGCTCTTTGTATAGTTTTCTTTTGGTTATAATACTTACTTTATCCAAAAAAAAAAAGGATGTGTTTGAATCACGAGAGCTTTGTTCCATATCGATGTCTTGTCTATGTTGTGGTTTTTTGGCCAAAGTTAAGACCACTTCTTGTCCATCGACATTGATTACGAAGCTTTCCATGGTCAATGGGTTCCGCTTAACTGGGATCACTAAGTTTGTTGTGCCAAAGCCAAGGCTTAGTTGATTCAGAGGAAAAAAGGTTAGGTAATATATTGGATATATTGGCATATATAAGATATATGTTTTGGACTAGGATGTCCCCCTACTGGATCTATGAATTGGATGGGATCCAATTGATCTTAGAGATCTACCTAGTTAATTATCATACAATTTGTTGGCCAAAGTCAAGATTGTGTGACATTTAACGGGATCCTAGCCCACTAGGAAACACGGTTTCCCGAGTACTCGACAGAGGGTTAGAGGCTCGCCGAAAAATAGTATGAGGCAAGAATTAAATTTGTAATATTCGTTTAATTACTTGCCATACGCGCTCAAACAAATATCATTAATCAAATAAATTAAATGTTAGTTGGACTAATATTTAAATCGTTGTTTTAATTAACAATTGGACTGTATTCAAACTATTCATTTATAGTTGATTATATAATTGGATTGTAATAATCAATATATTTGATTTAATTTAATTAAAGTTGATTAAATAGTTGGACTATAGTAATCATTATAATAAATAGTACCGCAAATCGTTGATTAAATAGTTGGACTATTAGAATCAAGATAAATTGAAAGATTAGCATTTAAAACATAATCATAGGGAAAATGTTTTTTAAATGGTTTAATTTTCAAATTGGGAATAAAATTTCAGGATGGTCCTGGAAACTAATAAGTTACTTTATTTGATAAAATAACAAATTAGACCTAAGCCCGGAGTTAAGCAAATAGTGGAGCATGATCTTTGGAAGATTCATGTGATGATAACTTAAGTGCTTAATCCATTAAACTTGCCAAATAGACTCCTTAATTTCTTATTCAGAACTAAGGATTAGATCCTTAAAGTATGATAATGAAATTGAAGGATATTCGTAGATCTATTCTTAGATTTTAGAAGTACTAAAATTGCAATAATTAACCCTTGGAGAGTTAATAGTTATTCTCAAGGAGACAAAGTAAAAGTTTGCAATAAGGCAAGTAGCGCAAGACGCATTTTACTTCGATATTCTAGAAGCCCAAGGCTAGGCCGAACGCTTCTGGGGTATGGAAAAGGGCAAAGACAAAATCATTATAATCTTCTGGGAAGATAAAGGACATCTCCCAAAATGTCTGCCTAGATTGTGGCAAACGGGATCGCGGAAGCGTGACTGCCGTTTGGACAAAGCAGACATGAAGGAATTGAAGACGGGCAAGGCTCTGACTTCAAATATGTTTATCATAATTATGTTCACTACTAGCATTAAAATTGGATTTTAAATACTTAGTGTGGCACATAAATATGTAATGATGTTCAGAATCTGCTATGAGCATGATACTGACTTCAGATTGAGATTTATCTGCGAATTGGAAACAGGACGAAAGTCGTTGTTTTAACCGTAGATACCTAAATTTAGGAATTGCCTTTCGGGTACGTACTTAAAATAAGGAAACTGTTATAATGTAACTAGTTTGACTAGAAATATTATCTCTATATCAGTGTATAATTCGTTGCGGATATACCTTTATATTCTAGAACACTAAAGTGTTTTATTATATAAAGATGATATTGAGATAAACACATTAGATGTGAATAACATAATTTATATTTTGAATATAAATAAATCTCAAACATATAACATGACAAACAAATAGCTCAAACTGATTTGATCGGAATAAACTTTTTGTGGCATTGTTGTCTGGGACACAATCAAACAAGACTCGTATATCCGCACTTTTGAAGAGTGGGTACTAGGACTAATTTGATTCCAATCAAATAAAGTCTACGAATCTAGTTTATTGGGCAAAGTGCCTAAAACACATTTACTTGGTAAAAGTGCAAATGCCACCGATCTGTTTGCCCTAGTTCATAGTGAAGCAAGTGGGCCCATATCTAGCTAGGCTAGAGGTGGATATGAATATTTCGTGACCTTTACGAATGTGGCATCTCGTTATGGTTATGTGTTTCTTTTGAAACACAAATCGGAAACTTTTACAGTTTCGACACGAAATAGACAAACAGATCGGCTAAAGTATTAAATCGTCATGGTTAGACCATGATGAAAATACTTAAGCAATAAGTTTCTAATATACTTGAAAGAGTATAGTATTCTTTCAATGAGGACTCCTCACGGAACACGTCAGTTTGACGGTGTGTCCGAACGGAGAAACCGAATTTTGTTGGACTTGATAAGGTTAATCACGAGTCGCTCTGAGCTACCATTTCCTTCAACGGATACACATAAACAGTGCATAACTTATTTTGAATAAGGTTCCATAAAAATCTGTTTGACAGAAATCATATTAGATATGAATAGGAAAGAAACCGGGATTTCTAATTCCTGAAAATTTGGGAATGCTAGGCATATGTTTGGATGATACCAAACTAGAACCGAAATTGAATAAGTGCTAATTGTAGGTTATCCTAAAGAAACCAAAGTATAGTACTTATACAACTCACAAGAGAACAATTTAATTGTTGCTCGCCATGCGGTTTTCCTAAGAGGAATACCTATATGCAGTGGTAAGTGGGAGAATAGTAAAACTCGATGAAAATCGGAGTAATACTATTCCTGGCACCCATTCCTTAATGGAACATGAATAGTTCAGATGAAACTATTCCAGTAATCTTCGAATACACAAGAACCGCGTAGATCGGAGAGAGTCAGAAAACAACCTGGGGTATGAGTTTCTGATCTCACCTCATAAAGATGTCAATCTTATTGAGGAATACCAACTGACTACGTATGAGGAAGTGATACAAGGTATCGACTCCCTAATTATGGCAAAGTGCCATGACATCCGAAATGGATTCCATGTATACCAACTATGTTTGGATACTAGTTGTTATACCGCAAGGCATTGTGCCTATCGGTACTATATAAGTCTTCAAGGAAGACATACATGGAAGGTAACATACCAACGTACAAAGCTAGGCTTGTATCGGAAAGGTATCGTTATCAATATTGTGTCGATTACAACGAAACCTTTTACCGGTTGCCATGGTAAATCCATTTGGATAATGCTTGCTAAAGCTGCATGTTTCATTTATGAAATATGACAGCTGAACGAGAAAATCGCTTTCCTTAAACGGAAACCTCTTGGAGGATGTTTACAACATCCTGACGGTTTTTTCGTACCAAAACTAGCAAACAAGGTTTGCAGGTTATTCGATCCATGTTTGGATTGAAGTAAGTTGTTAATACTCTCCGAGAACCCGTACATTGATAAATGCACACGACCTGATGTCTCATACGCTTTGAGCATATGGAGTCACAATCGGGCCAATCCAAGTGATAGTCACTGGATTGATGTTAAGAACATCCTTAAGTGTCTTAGAGAACTAAGGATGCTGTCTAAAACTATGGAGAAGGAGAACTTAGAGTGACTGGGTTCACTGCTACAAGTTTCCTAACCGATAATAACGACTACAAGTCGCAAACGGTACTATAAAGTTTGAATAACGGAACAGTGAGCTGTAAATCTTCCAAGCAAGATACTGTTACCGAATAAACAATAAATACGGGTTATTGCTGCAGCTGAGGCAGCAATAGAAGCCATTTGGGTCGATAATAAATCTAATTAGATTAGATATAATTCGGTTAGCAGCTGAGCTAGGCTGCAGCGCAGGCTAAAGAATTAATGGTCTCATCAACGATCCAGATATATACTTCGACTATTCTGATTCGTTCGGATCATACATCGTGGCGATGTGATGATCGAATAAATCACATCAGACGATAATCATGCAAATCCGCTGACGAAAGCCTTTTCTCAACAGTTTTAGCCAACCGTACATAGTTCGGGTGTCAGACACTCGAGTGACTGGCTATAGGCCAAGTGGGAGATTGTTGGACAGTTATGACCCATAGCGTCACTATTTGTACAGATCATGGTGTTGTTGTACAATTAACTATGTGACAAAGGAGATTGCTCTCTTATCATTTGTGATTAGATCACCAAGATGTATAAATGATAGGAGGTCCCTATGATTTGTTCCTGGATTGAGATGATATGAGACAGTATCAATCCACGAAGGATAAATCATTAAATATCCCTAGTCAGAGTATTATCGAGATTGGACATCGATGATGCGTAAAAGACTAGTATTACACTTGTGCGCGTTATGAGGGCATAATGACATAGTTCTCATATATTTGGGTATAGGATACTCATGCAAGTGTAATAGGAGGTTGTGTTTACCGATGGTACGGGAAACAGCTTCGCTCCGGATAGACCCCATCGGAATTCCATTGGTAGTATGACTATGTGTCTATGGAAGTCCGAAGTCAGGGTATGTGTATTTGGTCTTAACCTGAGACTTGCACCGCTAATACTTGCGACAATCAATATACTTTGGTTTTGGTCGTCCAGGGCTTTAACAGGTTCTGTGTACGCCTCTGCCGGGTATATTGAGAATCATAGTGTGTTGGGTGTGATGTCAAGACGGAAGTATCACTCCAGTCATATGGAGATGATGATCGCGTAGGGATACAGAACTGGTTCTCTAAGGGTTGCAACCATCGGGATAATATGACTTGGTCATGATTATTCGATAATAAAAAGACTAGTTGCTTGTGATCCGATATATGCTTCGTACGGGGCAGACACTGTACCAGCCCCAGGCCTTACATGTGATCATCTGATACTGGATCGAGATACGCAATACTACGTATACTACGTCTGACATAGATCACATATTCATGTAAGGATGTTTCTGGAGAATTGGGTAGGCATGGCGCTTTGCTAGAAGCCAACCTTGTCTTGTAAATCGGTAAAAGCGTAGTACTAGGTACTTACGTGTTTGGATAGTCCGACGACCGTATTTACTGCCAACATATCTGGGGATCTCATGGGTCGCTTCCCGAAGATTCACCGGTGATGTATGACTCGCACTATAATTAATCTAAGATTAATTAGATGAGAGAGAAAATTAATCTTGGATTAATTACGGAGATATTTTATCTGGGATAAAATATCAATTAAAGAGAGATAACGATTAAGTAAGGGAGGGATTCCCTTTTTCAAGTTTGAATCGACTTATGTAAGTTTTGGCAAACTTAGTGGCGTCTTCATTGCTAGCAAAACACTACAAGGATTCATCTTAAAGGTTCTCAAGGGCAAGTTCTTTGTGGGTCTTCTTCGTGGCCTTGGAAGGGTTTTGTTTCCACAAAATCAAATTCGCGGTTCTTGGGGTTCTGTCCGTTACTTGGGGTTTGCTTGGATTTCGAATCCAAGTGGGTTTCTTGTCAAACTGTCTGATGGTTCTTTTAATTTTTGGGTCAAGCAGACGAATTTCAAAACTTCTGGTTCGTCTCATGTAGTGTCTGAGAACCTGAAACAAAAGAAAATAAAAATAATAAGTAAAAATAAATTAGATACAAGTAACGGTATCTAACCCCAAAACTAATAGTGAAAGATAAATAAGTCTCCGGCAACAGCGTCAAAAACTTGACCGGCGTGATCACACACGTATAACGCAAGCGCACATATTGTTCAAGTAGTATAAATGTATCGATCCCACAAGGACTTAATACCTTAGCTATTAATCTATAACGTTAAATGCTTACGAGTACCTAATAGATTGGTTGTTTGATTGGATTGTGACTTTAAACTTAAAACAAGTAAATTAAACAGCGCGAAAGTAAATTAAAGGAAAATTCAATATTATGAAACTATCCAGGGTTGTGAATCCTTCCAATATCTGTTAAAGATGAAGTGGTTATCTCATATTGTGTAATATATTGGTTTACTAACCTCAAACACAAAATTATGCAAAGCCTATGTCGATGGTCAGATGCAAATACCTAGTGTAACCCAATTAATCATATGTCTATGTCAACCAAGTTACCTGAATTCATTAAGATTAAGTTCCAATTGTGGCTACCCCCGCCCGATAGGTATATGTCTATCCTGTAAGGAAATCTATTAAAGGGTTATCTATCCTCAAGGAAGATCGTGGGCTATTAAGTCTAAGGCTGAAACCTAAAATTCCTTTGTCAAGTTTATTTTAAGTTTACCACATCAATCTTATTAATGGCCAGTTAACAATAAGCATTAATGTAGGCACTGCATTTTTGCATATAAGTCCCGATGATGAGTCTCACATGGAGACACTACCTCTTTAAATTGTGGAAGTCGCGGGAAACGGACGTCAGAATGGAAGAGTCAAGGACCAAAAGACCCATTACAAGTTCCAGAAGGGCCAATTACGAGGCAGAGGACCAAAAGACTCAGAGAAGCAATGGCAGGATTAATTCAGAGTTTTATGGCCCACTGCAACAAACAAATAGAGACGCATGTGGGCTTCGATGTAAAGGGCCCAAAGCCATTTCACTTGGCCCAAATCAGTTTAGAATAAAGCTTCCTAGGCATTTGAAGACTTAAAGACTTGGTATTTTTGTAATTTCGTATTTAGGGGCATTGTTGTCTTTATGCCTTTAGGGTTTCTTTTGTATCACTATTTAAGCTTTCTTTCTTTTTCATTTGGAGGACAATCAACGAAATTTATAAAACTCAAAAGCTTAAAGCTTTGGCTATGGCCGAATTCTTGTAAGGGAGGGATTCCCCTTTTCAAGTTTGAATCGACTTATCTAAGTTTTGGCAAACTTAGTGGCGTCTTCATTGCTAGCAAAACACTACAAGGATTCATCTTAAAGGTTCTCAAGGGCAAGTTCTTTGTGGGTCTTCTTTGTGGCCTTTGAAGGATTTTGTTTCCACAAAATCAAATTCGCGGTTCTTGGGGTTTTGTCAGTTGCTTGGGGTTTGCTTGGATTTTGAATCCAAGTGGGTTTCTTGTCAATAATTTATTCATATTTCACCTAAACACATTTATTCGATATCAAATAACGACATAAATAAGGTAGAAATTTCGTGAAACTTTTACGAAAAATATTTTTCCGCAAAATGACGCAAAACACGTTTTTGACCGAACATACCACCCAACGCTTATGGGGACTGCCCAGGTCAGCCCAATAGTGTTAGGGCAGTTCATGGGCTGCTCGAACAGTGACCAATTTACTGTTTAGACAGCCGTCACCCGGTTGGCTCAAAAATCACCCGGTAACGTCGTTTTTTGCCGTTTTCGCTTATTTCAACTCCGAAATCATTTCCAGTAATTGTTCCAACACCCAAAACACATCCAATACATTCATAAGACATATTTTTCATCACCAAAATATCAGATATTCTAGGTTTGAAATAGAAAACAAAAATGCTAATTTTTCATGCTTTAAATCCAAATTTTCAAGATTAATCAAATTAATCAAAACATCAACTAAAGTCACCACACATGAACCACCCAAGAATAATTCTAGGCATTACAAGAGTGGTCATAACACTCTATAATGGTAAAATGTCATCAAATGAATAAATTGGACTAATATTACAATAATATCAACCAAATCACTTCACACATGCATCATCACTTCCAATTCCATTCACCAAAACCAAAAGCACCAATTTTTCAACAAGTAAAGAAACCCTAGAACTATTCTAGGAACACAAGAACAAGAAAAAAAATTTCTAAACCCAAGAGTATTAAAGATTACCTTTTAATCTCCAATTTCCTAAGCTTTTTCTTGTGTTTTTCTTCACTTTTCAACTTGAATCATCAAGCAACTTTGAAACCCATTTCTTATTGAAGCTCTCGGCAATGATGTGTTAAGAATGAGGAAGAAAATAATTTTTTAAAATAAAAAGGGAGTGACCGACTAATGAGGGCCATTTTGGTCATTTATAACAAATTAATCCAATTAAAATTATCAAACTTTATGTTAACCAATCATAATTACACACATTAAGTTTAATTTAATCATGCCATGTGTTCTAATAATATTTAAACATATTTCATAACATTTATGAAATAAGGATATTATTTAACTATTCAAACATTTAACAATTAAATATCAAAATAATTAATTAATATAATTATTTATATATATGTATTTTATTTACAATAAATAACAAATACATATATTTATGGCATGTGTCAAAATCTCATTTGTCAATTAATTAATATGTATCAAATCCAATTTTGTATCAAATACAAATACATATTAATTACGATTGACAAAAAAAAGCCCTTATGCATGTGTTATCGTTTAACCGATTAAACAATCCGAATTAACTAATTTAATCCGATGAAGTATTATGAATAATCTGTATTATTCATAAAGTGTTGCCCAAGTGCTCAACGAGTACACTTCATATTGTAGGACTCTCTAAGTTTAGGTTATCCGTCACGAAATCTAATTTCGTGTCCATAATTCACCCACTCATGATTATGACGACCACAGATAATCTCGCTAAACTATGCAAGTCGAGGTCATTGCATACGTATAATCCATCTGTCACAGGTTATCCATATTATACATGAGATATAGATAAGAACGTCAAATCCATTCGGTATAATATAGTCGACTTTTTAATTTACGATCTCTAAATAAAACTCGGAACTGATTTCCGAAGTTATACCACGGCCATGGATTTATTAGATCGTAAACACGTGAGGATACCTATGCCCTGTACACAGGACTGACGGATCTTATCTTGATACGCACAGGATATCATGAGCATCAGTCCACACCCAACGAACAGGTGGAGGTCTGATCATGAATAGATCGGTGACGTGACTGCCATCAAAGTGTGGAGGATAACTCATATATCCACAATGGTATCTCAAGTTGAAGGACCACTATGCTCGCTCAACTCGAGAAGATTCCTTTTGACGTTGGTGTACCATCTATTAGGAAATCTTCAGTGAGTCGTTCAGTGTTTATTAAATAAACACCTACATGTCTATACGAGTCTCCCGAGACTCATGGTTCATTGGGATAAACTATCAACCAAGTCACGATATACGACATGTACTGGTCTCAGCGGATTTTACTAACCGAACATGTTAGTAAATCTTGACCAGGAACTTTATTTAAGGATATACAACTTATAGTGACGCTTCTCAATATAATTACAAACTACGTTGTAACTGCACACTATTTGTAAATCCTAGGTCTTTGTCTAATATACCGTATACTAAACCATTATTTTTTTTTTGGATAAGGTAAGTATTAACCAAAAGAAAACTATACAAAGAGCAAAGGGGCATACCCCAGGCAACTAGAGAGGACAAGCCCTCCTAGAAGAAAAGCCGAAAGGCTACAAGAAAAGATCAACAGAAGATGTCATCGGGCAAGTGCCACGAAAGGTGAAGCCATTTATTGTCATAAGATGGTTTCACCTGCGTAAAAAGCTAGCACGATTCCGAACATCAAAAACAATATCAATAGAAGAGCAGAAACAGGCCGAAGAGGCATATCATGAGTGCGAGCATTCCTCTCCCTCCAAATATGGTAGACTGACCTCAAAGGGACTGACAGCAAAGGACAGACGAACCAATAGGTGACATAAAGAAGCATCGGTGAACTGACATAACCACTCAACAGTCTGACGCCAATCCCGGCGTCTCCAGTCTAACCCACACATAGCCAGAACAGACGACCAGACCCTCGAAGAGAAAAGACACTGGAAAAAAAGATGATCAATGTCCTCACTTGAACAACCACAGAGAATACAACGCGAGCAAGTAGAGATGCCAAACCTCATCAAACTATCCTGAGTACAAAGGCCTCCCTGAATAGACATCCAAAGAAGAAAGGAATGGCGGGGAATAGCCTTCCGGAACCAAACAACTCGAGACCAATGCATCAAGGTTCCCCTAGTCCGCATGGCATTCCAGGCACTATCCACAGAAAATCTCCCACTCCTATCATCCTCCCAAACTAGCACATCCTCCCTCAAACTAGAAGGAGACGGAAGATGGGACTGAGCCAAATCAACAAGGGCAGCAGACCTAGAAGGGGGCCAATGCCAAGCAGAATCAGAGATAATGGAAGCAACTGTGGCCATCCTATCCAAGCCAGAGTCATAAATCACTCTCTCACCCAACGTGTCCACAATCGGGCCCAGAGGATGCCAAAAATCAAACCACAATAAAGTCTTCTCACCATTCCCAATCCTAACTCTCATCCGCCGCCGGGACCAAGAACGAAGCTCCAAGATCTTACGCCAACTCCAAGAGCAGTCAGTAGGACAAGGGACCTCCCAAAAACTTCTCCCCCTCAACAAATAAGAGTGAACCCAATTCGACCAAGAGGAAACCTGGCCAGAACAAAGAAACCAAATGTGCTTAATAATAGCCGCTCTATTCCAAGAATCCAAACTCTTAATCCCCAGCCCCCCCCCCTAGAGGTAAACAAACTTTGCTCCAAGCCACTCTCGCCCCAGAAGAGGTGAGCGCACTACCCTTCCAAAGAAAAGAACGCAGAATCGTCTCCACCTTCCTAACAACAGACTTAGGAAGAATAAATAAGGAAGACCAATAAACTTGAATGGAGAACAAAACAGACTTAATAAGCTGAAGCCGACCCGCATAAGAGAGAAACTTACTACTCCAACTCTTAGCACGCATAACAATACGATCCACAAGAGAAGCACAATCAGAGGCCCGAAGTTTAGTAGAGATCAAAGGGACTCCCAAATACCGCACTGGAAGGATCCCTACTTGGAAACCCAAAACATGACCCAGATGGCCTTGAATGGTAGGAAGAGATACCAGAAGAGAAGAATTGACTTTTAGCTGGATTCGGGATTAAACCTGATAAACCACTGAACTGCCCGAGACAATCCTTGATCAAGGAAACCGAGATACATCTGCATTACAAAAAATCATAAGGTCATCCGCAAAGCAGAGATGAGTAAGACGGTCCTTAGAACACCGCCAGTGGAACTTGAAACCCGGATTAGTAGCCATATTACGAAGAAGACCTGACAGAACTTCCATAGCCAAAACAAAGAGATAAGGAGACATAGGATCACCTTGTCGCAACCCACGACCCCCAGAGAAAAAACCATGCAACTCTCCATTAATAGACACAGAGAACCTAGTAGAAGTCATACACTCCTGAATCCAACCCACCATCCTCTCTGGAATACCAACAATCCGCAAAACCTCAACCAAGAAATCCCAACGAACAGTGTCATAAGCTTTCATCAAGTCAATCTTAAGAGCACATCTCGGGGAACTGCCAGTCCGGTGATAATTCCGAACCAATTCCTGACACAAAAGAATATTGTCGCTGATACGCCTTCCCGCAACAAAAGCAGATTGATTATGACTGATCACAGAAGGAAGGATAACCTTGATTCTATTCGCAATAAGTTTAGCAATACACTTGTAAATAGTATTACAACAAGAAATAGGCCTATAATCCTTAACCTGGGAAGGGTTAGGAATCTTAGGAATCAGAGCAATAGATGTAGCATTAACCTGCCTCAAAAGACGCCCAGAGGAAAAGAAGGAGTGAATAGCACAAAGGACATCATTCCCCACAATATTCCAAGACTTCTTAAAGAAACCCGAATTAAACCCATCTGGGCCTGGAGCTTTATTGTCCTTCAACCCGAACAGGACAGCCTTAATCTCCTCATCTGAAACCTCCCTGGAAAGAGCCTCACTCTGCTCAGCCGTCACATGTCTATTAATAGCAGATTGAAGGGCCACCCTATCAAAATCCTGCTGACCATGCTGAGGACCTAAAAGGGTCTCAAAAAAAGAAACAATCTCATCTCTAACCAAAACATCTTCCTCCACACGGGTCCCATCCTCCTTAGTTATAGAAGTAATCTTACTACGACCGTGAAAACTCTTCATAGCGGTAAAGAAGAATTTAGTATTCTGATCCCCAAGGTTAAGCCACTGAACACGAGATTTCTGTCTATTGAAGCCTTCCTCAGCCCGACTCAAATCACCATACAGTAACGAAAGACGAGCTTCTTCAGCTAGCAAAGCAGGGTCACTAGGGTAGTCCTGTAAAGCACACTGCACTCTGTCCAACTCCTTCCTAATCTCCAAAACTTGACACGGAATCTTAGAGAAATGCTCAACATTAAATTTCTTCAATGCCAACTTAACACTCTTCAGCTTACAACATAAACGGAACATCGGAGTACCAGAACATCAATATCCCACGCCTTAGCCACAACAGAGAGAAAATCAGGATGATCAACCCAGAACTCAAAGAACTTAAAGGGGATTTTCCTCTTAGGGAGCTCTGCAAGCTTAACAACCATAGGAGAATGATCAGAAATCCGGGGAGGAAGAAAGCGGGCAGAAGAACCCGGGAGAGACACTCCCAAGAAGAATTAACAAGAACACGGTCCAACTTACGCCAAATAGGAGACTGAATCTGCTTATTAAACCAAGTAAACTGACAACCAGAGAACTGAAGATCATCCAACCCAGCCTGACCCAAACAGCAGCCCAAATCATCTTTCCAAGCCGGCCAAGCCACAGACCCACCACAATGCTCAATCGGAGAGCGGATGGCATTGAAGTCTCCCAAAACAAGCCACGGGGAATCATCAAAAACACTACCACTAGAAGTCAGGTCAGCCCAAATCCCGACGCTTCTCGTAGTCACACTCACCATAAACCACCGAAACTACACAATTCCACATCCCAGAAATATGAGTCACACTACAATGAATAACTTGAGCTGAAGAATGAATAATGCTAACATCAATGTCACTAGGGTTCCAACAAACCCAGATACGACCAAACGGGCTAATATCAGAGTGGCAAAAAAACTTCCATGAAGGATTAATCGCACGAGAGATATTCATAAAATTAACCTCCTTAACCTTGGTTTCAACTAAACCACACAACGAGAGCTTCTCATCACAAAGAAACCTCCTAACTTCAGCATGTTTTAATGGGTCATTGAGACCCCGAATGTTCCAACAACCAAAAATCATTAAAACAGAGAAGAATAGAGCCAAACCCAACAAATCAGCGTCGACGACCCCCCCTAGGGGACTGCCGTTTCTGACTCCTCTTACCACCAGAACCCTTTCTAGATTTGTTACCATAAGCCAATTTCTTGAAATCCAGAGAGTCAATAGCCTTATTAGCCAAACTGTTAACCATGGGAGTAGGCGAATCATAAGCTACAGAAGGCGAGCACTCAGCTAAATCAGGTTTAGGAAGATCCTCAACAAGATGTGAAGAAGCAATGGAACACTCACCTTTCATATTTCCATCTGTCTCCACAGAAACTGTCTCAGAAGAAACCACAGGCAAGGAATGAGCAACCAGAGTCGAATCCAACCCATTAGCAGAACACTCACCCAAAACAAGAGTCCTGTCAGCATACTGAGGCATATCACCACTCGACCTAACAGGAGTGGTCACAGAAGCTCCCTTACCATTCTTCTTTTTAGTGACCGGGATCCAGGCACCCGCCTGATCCTTAGTAGTGTCAACCATAGCATCTTTATCCATAGACGGAATAGATGGCTTGGGAATTCCGGACTGAGAAGGTTTATTAACCTCCTTACTAGGAGCCTTTTTAGGGCAAGAATTCACCGAATGGCCAAAAACTTCACAAGTGGAACATTTCACAGGAACCCATTCAAACTCAACCCTAATAGGTACCCTAGTGCCATTAGGGTTTTGGAAAACAATCTCCTCGACAAGGGGGTTCCGAGCATCAATCTCAACACAAACACGAGCGAAACTGAGCCGTTTCCTGGAAAGGGTAATATGGTCAGCATTGAGAGGTCTCCCAACAGCACTAGCCACACAACTAATCCCTTTCGCCGTCCATAAAGTAAAGGGTAGATCAAAGAGTCTGATCCAGACCGGAACCTTGAACAAGTCCTCCTTAGTCAAAGATAATTCAGGATGCCAAAGTTTGAGAATCAACGGTCTATTAGCCATATGCCAAGGGGCTCCGTCCAACACCACACTAGCCTCTTGAAGGCTCTTAAATCTAAACAAAAAGAAACCATTATCGGAGGTAAGAACCTCTAAGCAAACCTAGCCTTCCCCATAACTTGTGTGCAATAGAGTTGACAGTTTGAAAGGGTAGTCTTTTTCCCACAAAGTAACCAACTAATGTACTTCGCCAGTACACACTACCTTCTTCAATAACTTCAGCAGGGGGGCACACGACAACCTTACCATCAATAATATTTGGTTTGATATAATGTAAAGCAGTTGAAGAACTTGACGAAACAAAAGGATCAACTCCTTTAGGTCCATTCAACGCGGAAGCATAACTCTTAGGGCAACCAGAATAACCCCCCTCTACAACTACAGGAGCCTCAAGCACAGCAACCTGACTCACACCCAAAGCATCACCAGTCACACTTCTACCTGTCCACTGGGCAACATTCTGCCCCAAAACAACACCATTCACAGTACCTGCATCAAATGCTGCTACTGCCGTGGGTAGCAACTCCTCACAACAATATCCCAAGCAACATCACGGCTAGAACCACATCCGGTTGTGAACCATTCACAAAAACATCATCAATTTCATTAACCCCTGTCAACTGGACAGTATTCTGCCCCACCATTAACAGTCCCTGCATCAAGCACTGCCACTACCGAGGCCATCAACTCCTCACCAACAGGTATCCCAGTAACACCACGGCCTGAAACCACAGCCGGTTGAGAACCATTCACCAAAACATCACCAATCTCAGTTACACCCTTCACAGTCCCTACATCAAACGATACTGCCACTGCCGAGGACTTCATCTCCTCACTAACAGGTTTCCCAACAATTTCTTGGCCAGAAGCCACTACCGGCATTGAATCATAGCCCAACAAAATAGAGTCAACAGAACCAGGAGAAGAAATCACATTGGACGACTTACCGAGAACAATATCATCAGTTCCCGAAGAAATCAAATGCCGAGAAACACAGGCAACCAGCGCCGATGAAGACATCCCAAACGAAGAAACAGGGGATAAAAAGCCAGGATCCACAGGCTGAGTAGTACCGGCAGTCACGGAAACACCACGAGAAGCAAGATCCAACCCAGGTCCAGACTCAGCTGAGGGAACAGACACCTGAGCGCATACATCAACCGAAGAACAAAGAGCAAGAGAGCTCACCGGATCTGATGAAGATCCAGAGAAAACTGAACGAGAAGCTACAACCGATGAAGGAATAGATGGAGCCATACGGTCAACAGATCTGACGGCCAATCGACCCCCCACAGAACGACGGGGGCCCAAAACCGGTCCCAAAACAGGTAGGTTAGGAACCGGCATACTAGAGCACCGGGGAAAGAGAAGAAGGAAGAGGCAGTTTCGGTCAGGGTCAAAGGTTAAAGGAGGAAAGGCGAAGGGATAACAAAGTTCAGGTTAAAGGCGAAAGGGTAAAACAAGGTATACGAAGACAAGATATACGAATAGAAAGAAAAGGGAACAGTTAAGGGGTAAAAGGATAGAGGGTCACGGCGAACAGAGGAGGGAGTCGCCGTAGGGGAGAGGGAGTCGAGAGCATTTTAGGGTGAAATGATGTTCTTTTAGGAAAACGTTTGAGAAAGATGCTTGGGGGTTTTCCACTAAATGATTATGACGACCACAGATAATCTCGCTAAACTATGCAAGTCGAGGTCATTGCATATGTATAATCCATCTGTCACAGGCTATCCATATTATACATGGGATATAGATAAGAACGTCAAATCCATTCGGTATAATATAGTCGACTTTTTAATTTACGATCTCTAAATAACACTCGGAACTGATTTCCGAAGTTATACCACGGCCATGGATTTATTAGATCGTAAACACGTGAGGATACCTATGCCCTGTACACAGGACTGACGGATCCTATCTTGATACGCACAGGATATCATGAGCATCAGTCCACACCCAACGAACAGGTGGAGGTCTGATCATGAATAGATCGGTGACGTGACTGCCATCAATGTGTGGAGGATAACTCATATATCCACAGTGGTATCTCAAGTTGAAGGACCACTATACACGTATCACTAAACCAGATTTAGTTTCAATCTAATCGTAATTAGATATCTAATCATAATTAGATCGAATATGTGTATAAAAGACAAGATGTGCTACCATTAAATAAGTAATATTATGAAAAATGGAATTGCTCGTATTTATGAATCAGACATAAATACGATCCGAATTGGCACTATAAGCACCAACCCTAACATTTTATGTAAATGGGACAATTTGATCATTTTAAACAAAGTTGTCATATTTGTTGACTTTTTGACTTTGATTTTGGTTATCATGTTGTAATTTAGTTAGCAAAAATATCCATAGCCATTTTTTGTTGACTTTTGTAAAGCTTTTGCAACTTTCCAACTTGCACAAATATCTTTGCTTAGATATTTGTCTTAATTAGGAAATGACCAGAAAAGGCACGACCGTTAAGTAGTCATTGGTTAGTTTTTGACTTTTCAGTATTTTTATCTTTTAAGGGCATTTTGGTAAATTTTTCTTGCAGTATATAATGTAAACTTGATCTTATTCAATGGATAACACACCATTTTCGAAATTTCTTCCTTGTTAACAAATGACTATAGCAGAAATTATTTAAGGGCGAGATTCCCCTTATTTACGCAATCTGACTCATCTAAGGAATGTTAATTTTAGTGGTGTCTCTATGCTAGCAAAACACAATAAAGCATCGTCTTAAGGGTTCTCAAAGGCGGGTTCATTGTGGGTCATCATTGTGGCTTTGGAAGGGTTTTATTTTAACAAAATCAATTTACTATTCTTGGGGGTTCAAATCCGTTGTTTGGGGTTTGCTTGGTCTAATCACCCAAGTGACTTCCTTGTCAGTGAGGAATACTTGTCTTTCTCTTGTTCATTGAATTAAACACCTGACTTATCAAACAGGTTGCATCCTTTGTGGTGTCTTTTTGTAAGCAAGGTTTCTTTTAACGATTTAGAAATGGTTTTCAATGATAGGTTCTTTAAGGGTTCAATCCGATCTTAGAAAGAAATTTGTCTACAAAATCTTTATTCAATATTCTTGGGATTCGCTCAATTATATGGGATTATCTAGGGATTTAGTCATACGGTGATTTCTGTCACCGTCGCCTATTATAATCACTCAAAATTACAGACATTGAAGGCTAAGAAGGCCACCCACTGATGAGGAATCTAGAAGAGGTGGCTGATGAAGAAAAGAGCTTCAAATTATGACAAAGGAAATTGAGTGTATTGGTTTATTTTGTTCCCTATTCACGTGCTTCTCAAATTAAAATTACACAGTTTGTCCATATCAACAGAGAAGGATTACTTACTAATTATCACAATCATCAAATTTAAGTATTTAATAGATTATTTTGAAAGGTCGTATACCAATAGATTTTTTCGTTCAAATAGAAAACGATTTTTATGTATTAGGCCATAAAATAAATTAATAACACATCGAGTGTTAGGAGATCATAGGCTGAAGCTTGCATGCAAGTAAAGTGAAATTGAGAATAATTGTTAGTTCAGGAGGCTTTGCCTACCATATAACAGTACAATAATAATTAGGAGGCTTAGCCTACCATAAATATTAACAATAAAATAAAGCAATGAGACATATATTTAACGTGGTAAAACCCTCAATGTGAGGGGAATATCTACGGGCAAATATAGAAGGATTTCACTATAGTGGAAAGAACTTTAAAACCTCTCTCTAAATATAATGAGTGAACAATCTCACACTCTATTAGAATATGAGAATTACAACTCTTTTTTTTGGATAAGGTAAGTATTATAACCAAAAAAACTATACAAAGAGCAAAGGGGCATACCCCAGGCACTAGAGAGGACATGCCCTCCTAAAAGAAAGCCAAAAGGCTACAAAGCCAAAAGGCTAAAACAGAATCAACAAAAGATGTCATCGGGAAGGTGCCACGAAAGGTGAAGCCATTTATGTCACAAGATGGATTAACCTTTCTTAAGGAGCTAACACGATTCCGAACATCAAAAGCAATATCATAAAAGAACAGAAACAGGCCGAAGAGGCATATCATGAGTGCGAGCATTCCTCTCCCTCCAATATGGTAGACGACCGACGCTGAAAAAGACAGACGAACCAGAAGATGACATAAAGAGGCCCCGGAGAACAGAGAAACCCACCCAACAGTCTGACACCAATCTCGGCGACTCCAATCTAGCCCACACATGGCCAGCACAGACGACCAGACCGTAGAAGAATAGAGGCACTGGAAGAAAAGATGATCAATAGCCTCACTCGAACAACCACAAAGAATACACCGAGAGCAAGCAGAGATGCCAAATCTTATCAGACTGTCCTGAGTACAAAGGCCACCCTGAATAGACATCCAAAGAAGAAAGGAATGACGGGGGATTGCCTTCCGGAACCAAACAACTCGAGACCAATGCAACTGGGGTTTCCTTGATCTCATAGCGTTCCAGGCACTATCCACGGAGAATCTTCCATTAGTATCCTCCTCCCAACCAGCATATCCTCCCTCAAACTAGAAGGAGACGGAAGATGAGTCTGAGCCAAATCAATAAGAGCAGCAGATCTAGATGGGGGCCATTGCCAAGCAGAATCAGCGATAATGGATGCAACTGTAGCCATTCTATCCAAGCCAGAATCATAAATCACTCTCTCGCCCAAAGTGTCCACAATCGGGCCGACAGGATGCCAATAATCAAACCACAGTAACGTCTTCTCACCATTACCAATCCTCATTCTCATCCGCCTACGGGACCAAGAACGAAGCTCCAAGATCTTACGCCAACTCCAAGAGCAATCTGAAGGACAAGGGACCTCCCAAAAACTTCTCCCCCGCAACAAATAAGAGTGAACCCAACTCGACCATGAGGAAACCTGGCCAGAACAAAGAAACCAAATATGTTTAACAGTAGCCGCTCTATTCCAAGATTCCAAACTCTTTATCCCCAGTCCACCCTCCTGAATAGGTAAACAAACTTTGCTCCAAGCCACTCTCGCCCCAGAAGAGGTGAGAGCACTACCCTTCCAAAGGAAAGAGCGAAGAATCGTCTCCACCTTCCTCACAACAGATTTAGGAAGAATAAATAAAGAAGACCAATAAACTTGAATGGAGAACAAAACTGACTTAATAAGTTGAAGCCGACCTGCATAAGAGAGAAACTTACTACTCCAACTCTTGGCACGCAAAATGATACGATCCACAAGAGAAGCACAATCAGAGGCCCTGAATCTAGTAGAGATCAACGGAACTCCCAGATACCTCACTGGAAGATTCCCAACTTGGAAACCCAAAACGTGACAAAAGTGGCCTAGAAGGGTAGGAGAGATACCAGAAGAGAAGAATTGACTTTTATCAGGGTTCGGGGTTAGACCTGATAAACCACTGAACTGCCCAAGGCATTCCTTGATCAAGGAGACAGAGGAAGCATCGGCTTTACAGAAAATCATAAGGTCATCCGCAAAGCAAAGGTGAGTAAGACGGTTCTTAGAACACCGCCAGTGGAACTGGAAACCCGGATTAGAAGCCATATTACGAAGAAGGCCAGACAACACTTCCATAGCCAAAACAAATAGATAAGGAGACATGGGATCACCTTGTCGTAGTCCCCGACCCCCAGGGAAAAAACCATGCAGCTCACCATTAATAGAAACAAAGAATCTAGTAGTAGTCATACACTCCTGAATCCAACCCACCATCCTCTCTGGAATACCATATGTCCGCAAAACCTCAACCAGGAAATCCCAACGAACAGTGTCATAAGCTTTCATCAAATCAATCTTAAGAGCACATCTCGGAGAACTGCCATTCCGGTGATAATTCCGAACCAATTCCTGACACAAAAGAATATTGTCGCTAATGCGCCTTCCCGAGACAAAAGCAGATTGATTATGACTGATTACAGAAGGGAGGATAATCTTGATTCTATTCGCAATCAGCTTAGCAATGCACTTGTAAATGGTATTACAACAAGAAATAGGCCTAAAATCCTTAACCTGGGAAGGATTAGGAATCTTAGGAATAAGAGCAATGGATGTAGCATTAACCTGCCTCAAAAGACGCCCAGAAGAAAAGAATGAGTGAATAGCACAAAGGACATCATTCCCCACAATATTCCAACACTGCTTAAAGAAGCCCGAATTAAACCCATCTGGACCTGGAGCTTTGTTGTCCTTCAACCCGAACAAAACAGCCTTAATCTCCTCATCCGAAACCTCCTGAGAAAGAGCCACACTCTGCTCAGCAGTCACATGTCTAGTAATAGCAGAACGAAGAACCGCCTTATCAAAATCCTGCTGACCATGCTGAGGGCCAAAAAGGGTCTCAAAAAAAGAAACAATCTCATCTTTAACCAAGGCGTCTTCCTCCACACGGGTCCCATCCTCCTTATAAATAGAAGTAATCTTACTACGACCGTGAAAGCTCTTCATAGCCGTAAAAAAGAATTTAGTGTTATGATCCCCTCTCACAAACTCTTAAGAAGAAACTATATTTTCTCTATTAGAATACATAGGATTTGGATGAGAATGTGATGAAGAAAATAATGAAATGAAGCCTCTATTTATAGGCATGAGATTTACTGTGCAAATAGTGAATTTTATTTTTTTATTATTTTCTTTTTTTGTGTGGGACCCAAACAAAATAATTTATATATTTTTTAATATTTAATTATCAATCACCTTTCGATGATTGATAATTCTATTGACTTTAATAATTCTCCCACTTGGAAACTTGATTGAGAACCAATCAGTTTCCACACCATTCATTCTACTTTGTTGTCTTCAAGCTGTTTACGTTTCTACTAAGCCATAAGAGGATATACATCATACAAACTTGTTTGTATTGATAGGCTTGGTCATTACGTCAGCAAGGTTTTCATTGGTGTATACCTTCAACAAGTCCACACTGTTTTGTTCCACTACTGCACGAACAAAATGGTATTGTACCCATATATGCTTCGTTCTTGAATGAAATGTTGGATTCTTTTGTCACAAAACAAATGAATCTTTTCTTGTTTATGCCCGAGCTCCTCCAATAACCTTTGAAACCAAATAGCTTCCTTGCACGCTTGTGTAGCTTCCATGCACTCAGCTTCTGTTGTAGACAAAGCCACAACACTATGTAACTTGGATACCCAGCTCACTGCTCCTCCTACAAGTATAAACACATAACTTGTAGTGGATTTTCTTTTGTCAATATCTCCTGTAAAATCTGAATCCATGTAGCCTATGACAATTAATTCTGATCCTTCATAACATAATACAACACCTGAGGTTCCTTTGATATATCTAAGGATTTTGTAGCAGCATTCCAATGCTCTCTACCAGGATTCGCTATAAAACGACAAACTGCTCCCACTACTTGTGTAATATCTGGTCTTGTACAAATAATGACGTACTTAAGCTTCCCAATGCTGATGCATACAATACTTGAGACATCTCCTTCCTCTCAGCTTCATTGCTATGACACATAAAAGAGAATAACTTGAAATTATTGGGGTCTGGCGTAGCGAGAGAGCACAGTTCGGGCGAAATCGTAACTTTAAAACTTTTTAAACTTACAGAATAAATTATTCAATATCCCATTGGAATAATTCATTCATATTTCACCTAAGCATATTTATTCGATATCAAATAACGACATAAATAATTTAGAAACACCACGAAACTTTTACGAAAATATTTTTCCGCAAAATAGCATAAAATGCGTTTTTTGTCCGAACCGACCAACCAATACACACGAAGGCTGGCCAGGTCAACCCCAATAGTACTTGGGAAGTTCATGGGCTGCCCAAACAGTGACCAATTCACTGTTTGGACAGCCGTTACTCGGTAAGCCCGAAACTCACCCGGTAATGCCATTTTTCACCGTTTTCGCATATTTTCACTCCGAAATACTTTCCGGTAATTATTCTAATGCCCAATACACATATAATATATTTAAATAACATATTTTTCATCACCAAAATTCTAGAATTTCCATATTTGATCTGGGTGCTAAAAATATCATTTTCATGCTTTAAATCTAATTTTCTTAACATTAATCATATTAATATTTACACCAATGAAAGCCACCACCAATGAAGAACTCAAGAACAATTATAGGAGTTATAAGAGTGGTCATAACACTCTAAAATGGCAACAAATCATCAAATGACAAAATTGAACTAATATTACACTAACATTATTCAATCTAACTTCACACATGCATATAGCCTCCAAATCCATCCTCCAAATCAAAAAGGCCCAAAATCCAAGAAAGAAAGAAACCCTAGAACAAGAAACAAACTTTCTAATAAGCTTAAGAATATTAAAGATTGCCTTAAAATCTTGAACTTTCCGTAAGCTTCCTTCTTGATTTGATCATTTTCTCTCAAGTTTTTCTCAAGAACCCATTTTGGAAGCTCTCTAAAATGGTGGAAACTTTGGCAAGACTAGCTTAATGAAAGAGAAAATAATTTTCCCTTTAATATATTGCTAGGGGCGAAATTGGGGGAGGAGCATTTTGGTCTTTTTAAATTTTATCATTTAATCAAATTAAAGAATCCAAATTCAATTTCATAACCATTTACTTTAATAAGGCAAAATGTAACAAATTAGACTTGGCCATTTTTCAAGTAAATGATGACATTAGATATTTTATTTTTTTAATTATTTTCTTATTTAACATTTAAATAATTAATTAATTAATTAATATAAATATCTATATATATGTATTTTTATTTACATTAAATAACAAAATACATATATTAATGACATGTGTCAAAATCTCATTTGACATTTATTTAATATGTACCTAATCAAATTTTGTATCAAATATAAATACATATTAATTATTAATTAACCAAAATCACATAATGCATGTACTTTCGTTTAACCGTTTAAATGATTCGAATTAACTCATTTAATCTGATAAAGTATTATGATTAATCTGTATTATTCATGATGCGTTGTCTAAGTACTCAACGAGTACACTTCATATTATGGGACTTTCTAAGTTTAGTTTTATCCGTCACAAAATCAAATTATGTGTCCATAATTCACCCACTCGTAAATTATGACGCCCACAGATAATCTCGCTAAACTATACAAGTCGAGGTTATTACATATATATATAATATCTCCGTCATACGCTATCAATATTATACTGAGGATATAGATAGGAATATCGAATCCCTAAGATATAATATAATCGGCTTTCAAATTTATGATCTCTATATAACACTCGGAACTCACTTCCGAAGTATACCACGGCCATGGATTTACTAGATCGCAAATACGTACATGATATCTATGCCCTGTACACAGGACTGCCGGATTCTATCTAATACTCACAGGATATCATGAGCATCAGTCCACACTCAACGAGCAGACGGTGGTCTGATCTAAATAGATCGGTGACGTGACTGCCATCAAAGTGTGAAGGATGTCTCATATATCCATAGTGGTATCTCAGGTCGAATGACCACTATGCTACTCGACTCGAGAAGATTCCTATTGACGTTGGTAGACAATCTATTAGGAAATCTTCGGTGAGTCGTTCAGTGTTTATCAAATAAACACATACACGTCTATACGAGTCTCCCAAGACTCATGGTTCATTGGGATAAACCATCAGACCAAGTCTCGATATATGTACTGGTCTCAGGGGATTTTACTAACCGACCCGTGTCAGTAAATCTTGACCAGGAACTTTATTTGAGAATATACAACTTATAGTGACATTTTCCAATGTCAATTACAAACTACATTGTGTAACTGCGCACTATATTGTAAATCCTGGGGTTTTTGTCTAATATATACATATCACTAAACCAGATTTAGTTTGAATCTAATCGTTATTAGATCGAATATGTATATAAAAACAAGAGGTGCAACCATATATAAGTAATATTATGGAAAAATATATTGTTCATATTCATGAATTCGACATAAATACGATCCGGATTGGTGCTCCGAGTACCAACCCTAACAGAAATTAACAAGAAATGGGGTAGAAATTGCCTTACAATAATCCATGTCGAATCGCCGTAAGATTTTCTTCAAGCAATTTTTCTGAGAAAGCGAAATCTTCCTGTTATTTCTGTCTCGGTGTATTTGCATCCATAGAATCTTGTTTGCTGGTCTCAGATCCTTAATGTTAAACTCCATAGCTAACTGTGCCTTTAATTCTTGGACTCGATCTTTGTTAGGAACTCTTACTAATATGTCGTCCACATAAAACAGCAAGATAATGAAGACATTATCTCCAAATTTCTTGTAATATGTACAATGGTCTGAACTGAGTTTGTTGTACTCAAGACAAATAATGAAGGAATCAAATCTCTTATACCAACATCTCGGCGCCTGTTTGAGACCATATAGAGATTTGTTCAACCTGCAAACCAAGTTCTCCTTGCCTATTTTAGCAAAACATTCTGGTTGGAGCATATAAATTTCTTCTTCAAGTTCTCCATGAAGAAATACAATTTTCATATCCAATTGTTCCAGATATAGGTCAAAAGTAGCACACATAGCTAGGACCACTCTGTATATTGAAAGTCGAACCATCGGAAAAATATCTCATTGAAATCAATCCATTCTTTCTGAGCATATCCTTTCACCACCAATCATACATGATAGCGCTCCTTTATTACCAATGGCTTTTCTTCAACTTGGTAATGGTACTAGATCACATGTATTGTTTCTGTGCAAAGCTTCTATTTCTTCTTGCATTGCTGTCATCCACAAAGATGCATTTACATTTTTTATAGCTTCATGGAAAGTTGATGGCTCTCCATCCTATGTTAGAAGGCAGTATGCAATGTTACTCTCCGTATCATACTCTGATTGCCAACCTGTAGGTCTTATCTCATGAGTTGATCTACGAACTTCAGAAGCTTCAAACTAAATTGGTTATGGTACCTCGTGCTCTGTGCTTCTTCAGAAGAATCTGAATTTTCTTATTCTGGATTATTTTCTACCAGTATTGTTGTAGTCTATGTACTTTCTTTTGAGGTGATATCATTTCCTTCTTTCGGCAGTTGATCTTCTGCAAATATCACACATCTGCTAATGATGATCTTGTGAGTAGTGGGATCCCACAAGCGATACCCCTTTACTCCTTCAGCATAACCCAAGAAATATATTTTCTGGATTTTGGATCTAGTTTTGTTCTTTCTTGAGTATTGTACATCACGTATACAGGACAACCAAAAATATGAAGGGATGAGTAATCGGTTGGTTTCCACTCAACATCTTCATCGATGTCTTCAAATCATTTGCTGTTGATGGAGATCTATTTACAATATAGCATGTTGTATGAACTGCTTCTGCCCAAAAAAGTATTTTGGTAGACTAATTGTTCTGAGCATAGCTCTTACTCTTTCCAGCAGCGTTCTATTCATCCTTTCTGCCACACAACTTTTTTGAGGAGTGTATGGTGTAGTAGTTTACCTTTTGATGCCTTCTTGTTGACAATATGCATCAAAATCCTTACTGTACCCTATTCCATTATCTGTCCTTAAACACTTGATTCTCCTTCCAGTTTCAACTTCAATTTGTGCTTTGAAGTTTTCGAAAACTGGCATCACATTTGACTTGTTTTTTTATCGGGACACCCAACTTCTTCTAGAAAAGTCGTCAATAAACGATGCAAAATAATTTTACTTTCCCCAGAGATTGAACCGGTGCTTCCCAAACATCAGAGTGCATCAACTCTAAAATGGTTTTACTTCGAACACTTGACTTGCTGAATTTTAATATGTTTTGCTTACTTGTAACACAATGCTCACAAAACGGTAGACTAACCGCTTTCAAGCTTCGGAGTAGCTTTTGATTGACGAGAATCTTCATTCCTTGTTCTGACATGTGGCATAGTTTCTGATGCCACAACATAGAAGCTTCCTCTCCATAATCTAGTGATGCTACTAATGCAATTGCTTCCTGAATAGAGTCTCCCAATAGTATATACAAGTTTGCTGAGATCTTTTCAGCTTTCAAGACTGTAAGTGCTCCTTTTACCATTTTTAATACCCCGTTTTCAATAACGGTCTTGTATCCGAGGTCATCTAACTGTCCAACTGACATAAGATTTTTCTTCATTCCAACAACATGTCGAACATCTTATACAATGTGAATAGTACAATCGTACATCTTTATTTTGATGGCTCCAATCCCAACAATTTTCAAGGCATGATCATTGCCTAGAAAAACCGATCCTCTAGAGACAGGTTAATAATGATAGAACCATTCTCTCCTAAATATCATGTGCCATGTTGCTGCAGAATCAACCAACCATGCATCACTTGGTTATTTTCTGCTATCATTAGACACCATTGCTACTTCACTGTAAAATGTGACACATTCTTCAGAAGTACTTGCAACACATCCTTGAGATTTTGTTGCAACATGAGCTTTTTCTCGACCATTCTTCAGATTATAACAATCTTTCTTGACGTGCCCTTTCTTGCCACAGTTGTAGCATTTAACATTCTTCTTACTTATTGATTTCGATCTGCCATGATTTTGACTCCCACTTGAGCCACGTTATGTTGATCTCCCTTTTGTCACCAATGCTTCTACTTGTTGCGAACTAGATGACATGTCTTATTTATTTTGCGCCTAAACTCTTCTTTTAAAGCAACATATGCAACTTCGTCAAAAACTAGATTACCAGTGACAATATTACTTGTCAAGTTGATGATAAGTTGATCATACGAATCAGGCAGATTTTGAAATAGAATCTCCACACGTTCATTTGTTGATATACTATAATCCAACACAGTGAGTTGGGAAAATAGTGTATTCAAGTTGTTTATGTGATCCGTCATGGATGTGGACTCACTCATTCGAAGAGTGTAAAGTCTCCTCTTCAATAAGGTTTTTATTGTGTAGTGACTTAACCTCATACAATTTGGTAAGTGCATCCCAAATCTCTTTTGCAGTCTTCTTCTCTGCAACACTAGATAACACAGAATCTGCTAAAGCTATATGCAAATTGCCTATAGCATTGTCATCCATACCCTTCCATTTTTCACCAGTCATTCCATCTGGTCTCTCACCAGTTATTATGATATTTTCTCAAGATTGCTTTTATTTTAAGTTTCCATAGGGAAACATTGCTCCCTTTGAACTTCTCAATTTCGACCTTTCCTGTCATGTTTTTAATGACGATTAGCTTCTCACTTGAACCGGCTTTTTACTCATTCACCGTGAATAGTACCATATACGTGAATAATATTGTATATGTGAATAGTACTGAATATGTGAATAGTACCGTATACATAAATAGTACCGTATACATAAATAGTATTGTATACGTGAATAGTACTATATTGTATATGTGAATAATCTCCGTGAATAGTAACCTTGAACCTGAAGCTTTGATACCACTGTTAGGAGATCGTGGGCTGAAGCTGACATGCAAGTAAAGTGAAATTGATAATAATTATTAGTTCAGGAGGCTTTGCCTACCATATAACAGTACAATAATAATTATGAGGCTTAGCCTATCATAAATCTTAACAATAAAATAAAGTAATGAGATACAGATTTAACGTGATAAAACCCTCAATGTAGGGGAAACATCCACGGGCAAATGTAGAAGGATTTCACTATATTGGAAAGAACTTTACAACCGCTCTCTAAACACAATGAGTGAACAATCTCACACTCTCTTAGAAAAATAGAACTACAACTCTCTCACAAACTCTTAAGAAGAAACCATATTTTCTCTTTTAGAATACAGAGGATTTGGATGAGAATGAGATAAAGAAAATAATGAAATGATGCCGCTATTTATAGGCATGAAATTCATTATGCAAATAGTAAATTCTATTTTCTTATTATTTTTTTTGTGTGGGACCCACCTAAGATAATTTATATATTTTTTAATAATTCTATTGACTTTATCATGAACTTGTTTGGCATTAATTATTCCACATTGAACATGGCATTTTTCTAAATGAAATTTGCCGCCATAAAGAGATCATGCAAACATAAATCTTTATAAATTAAAAGGATTATTAAATCAGTTCTACCTGAATGTAACAAAAAAAATAGCAGCACCTGGGCGCTACAGTGCGCGCACGGTAGCGCGTGTGCTTCACGTACGCGGCGCTCTTCGCGCGGGCCGATTTTGTTTTGCTTCGTTTGGGAGTTTCCGGACTCCGATTCAGTCCTAATTTTTTCCTATACACTCGTAATGGAATGTAGTATTTCATTAAATGATTGAACAATTCCTTTTCATATTATTAGTTTAGGATCCTCACTTTATCTTGAATTGAGTATATATTTTATATATTAATTTTATAAATATTATAAATTTTATCAGCCAATTGATTTACTTATACATAATATTTGTACCTCATTTGTTTGCCTCTCAGTTCTCAAATAATATTTCTAATTCACTGTGAAAGAGTTAATAGTCAGAGTATACATCATAAGGCACAATAAATAATAAATAATTCATGAAATTTTTAAAAAAAACAACTTATAAAAATAATTAATATAAAATAACAAATAATAATAAATCCAAAAAATTGGCTAAATTTTGGGGCAGTTATTATTTAGCTTTCTTATTTTAATAGGAGATTATATTTTTATATTAACTTGTTTTTTATCCTCCGAGATGCAGAATCAGACATCATGAGTATTAAGCTCCATCCATCTGGCCACTTAATCAATCCTAACTTGTTTTTTGTCTTGGAGCAAACCAAGGTATGCATCAGGCTTCCAAATGTTTTGCACACAGGTAAGAAGATTACCCATTCAGAATCTACCACTGAGAAAGCCCATAGGAAACTTGTATTCGATGCTGTTAATGAAATTCTGGTGCAAAAATTATCGTTGCAAGTGTCTTCCGAGAAGTGGTTCTCACCAAGTAAAACATGACGGATCGGAATTACCGAAGCAAACCGATACAGACATGACCAATACGGGCCTCACAGATTTTCACGCGCCATCCACGAGCCACATGAGTGCCTCACGCGCCACCACGCGCCGG